>MU680649.1:89325-139627 GCA_026770625.1 Nicotiana glauca | reverse complement strand
GGGGGGAGTTTATTTGACACATTTGGTACTTTGATACATTTGGCCTGTAATAATTTGATGATATGATCTCTTTTCTTATTTGTATGTACGTATCTTCTCTCTCTCTCTCTCTTACATGTATATTCATTCTGCCTTTAGTAGTTTTTCTCATTAGCTTCTTTATCTTTATTTTTGCTTATTAGTTTCTTTTTATGTTTTAGTATCATATTAGTTCTTGTTTTTTTTAGTAGATTCTTTTTATGTTTTAGTAGATAATAATCCTTTAGTTTTCTTAACACCACGGTTCTTTCCAAAGGTAGTTGTCGCGTGAACCAGCTGACTCGTTCCAACGATGGATGGAGTGACAACCTTCCTAAGGGAATGCGTCCGTTTTTATGTTTAGGTAATAATAGTAATAGTAATGAATAAAAAGATCTAATTAAGTCATGCTCGAAGATTCAACCATGCTTCATTTGGAACCAACTCACTTAACTACGTGCTTATGATTAGAGATCTTTAAACTTGAACGTGATCGTTGTAGGCTCTCGATTATACCCTCTTTCACAATCTAGTTGCATGAGGTTGAGATAAATTATTTCTAGTCTAAGTATCCATGCAAAGGGTCTAGAACTTGCCCCGAATGTATTTCAAGGTGAAATCCTAAGTTTTACTTGATTTGAGAAGTGATTGTAGGCTTACCTTAGCCTTTTTGAGTTTTCTATTGCCAACCAATGTCATTATCCCTAGTCAACCCCTTTTAGTCTCTAGCCTTTCTCATTTGATAACCATGTTGCATGCCTTTACCCGTTTTGTCGTGACCCTTTCTTGGCACCCGTACTTTCCTTAACGCTCTTATGAAACAAATAGCTTAAAACATAAGTTTGGGGGGAGAGATATTAGGAATTTTAAAAAAGGTATCAATGCACAAAAAGAGAAAAGAAATTATCTCTATGAGAAGAGAAGGAAAGAAAAGAAAAAAACGAAAAGCAAAATGCAAAAAAGTGAATAAGTGGTGGGGTTAAATGGATTCAAAAAGAGGTAATAATCCCAAGCATTGAGAAATCAAAAAGGGAGAAAAATAATTAAATGAATAAGAAAGAGTGATGTTAAGTCTCTCTAATCCACAAAGAAAAGAAAGTTCCTCTAAGAATTGGCAAGTGTGAGCCGAGAAATGAAAGATCGAGTGCTTAAGGAAAGGTGTAACCACTTACCCATACGGTATCCTACCCTAACACGAAATCCTTCATTACATACCGAAAGAAGTCCTACTTGATTTCAAGCCAAGTGAGCTTTCATTAGTGGTGATCTACTTGAGGGGCAAGCTAGGGTACTTGAAGGCTTACTTTTGACATTCTCTTGTGAAAGATGAGTGAATCTTTCATGAATCTTCGAATTGAGTCTAACTTCTTAAAGTGAGCTTGGCAAATGGAAACCAGAGTAGGAAGAGTTTGGAGTCCACCATGGCCAACATGATGGAGCAAGAGTCCTTGATGAGTAAAGTCAATTCGTGAATATCAAATTTCACATTAGAATTATATGTGCATGAATGTTTAACGTGGAGCCTTGTTGATAAAGCATGTGTAGTGTGGGTAATTGTTGGTCCCAACTGATGTGTGAATGGCTAAACTTTGACTCACTGAAATGGCCCTTAACTTTAGGAGGAGGGAACTAATTTATTTTCTTGAGGACAAGCAAAGACTTAAGGTAGGGGGAGTTGATAACTGGAGATTTTAACTGCTTATTAACACCTTTTTGCTTTTGTTTTAGTCTGAATGTATTGAATTGTGTTCCTGAAACTAATGAAATTGTGCAAATTGCAAGAATGCTGGATATTTGGTCTCCCATGATGAAATACAACTTAAAAAGGAGTGTCTGAAGAACAAAGAAATAAAGGATGCAAAAGTAGAGATCTGCCATCCGCAGAAGGAATTCTGCGATCGCAGAAGAAATTGCGAACCGCAGAATTCCATCTGCGGCTGCAACCCAAGCTAAAGAGCCCAACAAGAGTTTGACAATGTACGGACCGCACATGAATTGTGCAGCTCAAAAATAGTGTTTGCACTAACAAATATTTTCAATCTTAGAGAATGTGCAGAAGACCAAGTCTTGACGCCTATCAGAAGTGCGGACCGCACAAGAATTAAGCGGCCGCAGAAGTTGCTTCGCAGATGCAATCCAGAAATGTGTACCTACAGAATCCTCCTTCCTGCCAACTGAAGAAATATGCGGACCGTACTTGGAATTGTGCGGCCGCAGAACCTCCTAAGGGGCATTTTTGTCAGCAATTTTTGGCCCAGTATAAATAGTCGAGTTTCACAAATTTAGGTCAAGTTTGAACATTCAAAGCTGCTGTAGCCATTTCTTTTAACCATTTTAGGAAGTTTTAGATTATTTTAGTGATTACACATTATATTTCATCATTTTAATATTTCATTATGAGTTTAATTAGTTTTTTCCTTTATTTTCTACAATTTCTATTATGAGTAGCTAGATTCTTACTAGGTTTGTGACCCAACCCTAGTGTGTAAACCTTATGGATATTTGATTTAATGCTTGGGTGTTGATTACTTAGCCTAGGTCATGCTTCAATTTTAGAATTAATGGTTGCAAACATTAATTCATGCCTTTTCGACTTAGTCTCTACTGGAGAAAAGGGGACCTATCTAGGTTAACTTGGCTAACCAGGAATTGAGTTAATTTGGAGATTGATTAGCTTAATTAAAGGGTTCAAACTAGAGATAGTAAGAACCTGACTTGAGCTCATATCAACTATTTTCTTTGATACCTATTTGGACTTGAGAAAGAAAAATTGAGAAAAATCACTCTGACCAAGAGGTATTGAGTGCGTAACATAGAGTTGAGAGCTATAATACACCCCAATCAACAAAACAAATATTAAAGTATTTAACTATTAGGAAAACACCTAGTTAATGGTCACATCCCTAGGCTTTTAAACTATTTGGAAAAATGCCAAAACATTAATCTCTAATCTATTTTCCTTAGCTTGCAATCATTAGAGTAATAGTAGGAGTAGAAGTCAAAACTCTGTTGTGGAAGTGCAATTTTAGGTAGTCCATTCGCTTGCTTCAAATATATACTCCTAACATCCCTTATCTCTACGGATTTGACTCTGAATCATAGTTGGGTAATTTATATTGCATACCACCTGTCATGACCCAAAATCCGCTAAGGGTCGTGATAGCGCAGTACACTGCTGTCAGGCAAGCCAACCAAATTACTTGATTAAATTCTCATTTTGACAATTTTGAAAACCAAGATTTTCCTTCAATTTTACTAGTAAAAGAAAATCTTTACAATGTAAATAAAAGAATGTTTGGAAGTAAATACAAGTTACCCAATAATCATCCCAGAACCCGGTGTCACAAGTGCATGAGCATTTACTAAGAAGGAAATAAAATGCAACAACTGTCTGGAGTATAATATTGGACAGAAAATAAATACAAATAACTCAAAGAGACTCTGCTGGCTGCGGGCCACCTCGAGAAATGCAGCTCACCTAAGTCTCCGTATCAACCATGCTGCCAGGCCAAGTAAGCCACTAGAGGTACATATACCTGTGCAATAAAAATGCACATAAGTGTAGTATGAGTATGAAAACAACTTGTACTCAATGAGTATCCCATCTAATCTCGAAGAAATAGAGACGGGATGGTCGACTTCGACACTTACTAGTGGTCTAATAATAATATATTATTAATGCGATGATTTACGGATTTATTAACAATAGTAAATTTAGATAAGTCACGAGACAGGTAAAAGTTCCTTTTTTTATTCAAAAGCCTCCGGATTCGTAATCCATTTCTTAAAAATTATATCAAGTCGGGGAGAGCAGATATCAATATCAAGAAATCTCCAGGCAAGCAATACAAGCAAGCGCAACTCATGTCGAGGTCGTACGGCCCGACCCAACATAAATGTAAAATGTGCACTGCCGAGGGTCGAACGGCACGAACCATAGATGCATCTATTACTCTACTTGTGTATCATACATGCGACGCAGTCAACATTAACTAAACAAATATCCCGATCGCGAATCATACATGCGACGCAGGCACATATATATACACACAGTCCAACAGCCAATTAAGAGTTTATCGGGAAATGTTTATTCCAATAAAAGCCAATTTTCCTTTAATGATTTAAGAAAAACGAAGTTTAATCCTTTTTGAAATTGATTTACTGATTCGATATGATTTAAGCAATTCAAGATGTCAATAAGTTTACAAATAATCCAAGTACAACATACTTTTGGTCATACACTACCCGGACAATAGTATAATAGTAGCTACGCACAGACTCTCGTCACCTCGTGCATACATAGCCCCCACAAATAGGAGCACATAACCATAACTTACCTATGGGGACAATTCCCTCTTACAAGGTTAGAAAGGAGACTCACCTCACCCCGAAGATCCACAACCGGCATTCCACTCCCTTCCGAATACTCGAATCGATGCTAAATGCTCCAAAGCTAGCCAACAATTACGCAAGTCCATTACTATAAGCTCAATTACTCAATACAAATCCAATTTATAACAATTCCTAACCCCGATCGAAAAATTGACAAAAATGCCCTCGGGACCACGTGCCCGGATTTAGAAAAAAAATTAAGATAAGATTTACCCATGAACTCACGAATGCAAATATATGATTTTCTCTTAATTCCATACCCAAAATCGTGGTCAAATTCCAAGAATATAGATTTCTATGTCTTTCTACCAAAATCTCAAATTTCTATCAATTTCATATGCTAAAATCCGTACATAATCGATGTATTTAACTCAAGATGGATGGGATTAGCTTACCTTATCATTGATGATGAAAAATCCCACTTGAAGCTCTCCAAAATTTCCCTCACAAAATGAAAAATAGGAGCAAATGACCAAACCTCCAATTTTTAAAAGAACCACTGCCTCCAGCACTTTCCGCACCTACGGTCCTATGACCGCTTCTGCGGTTCCGCAGGTGCGGGAAAATGGCCACATCTGCGATCCCAGCCTAGTCGCCCAATTCCGCATCTACACTTCTCCTTCCGCAGTTGTGGCCCCACTTTTGCGGCTACATGAACGCATCTGCGGTCCCTTCACTTCCAGTCCAAAACCGAATTTGTAGCTCTTCTGGCCGCTTCTGCGGCTCCGCACCTGCGGCCCAATTCTCGCAGGTGCGGTTATGACAACAACCAGCAAGTTCAGCCTTCCAAAAATTTTATTTTCAATCTGTTAACCACCCGAAATCCACCCGAGATCCCCGGGACCCCAACCAATCACACCAACCAGTACCAACCCACATTACGGACTTGCTCGAGACCTCAAATCACATCAAACAATGCTAAAATCATGAATCAATCTCCAATCCAATCTTTATGAACTTTAGAAATTTCAAACTTCTACTTTCGATGTTTATACCTGTCAAATCACGTCCGATTGATTTCAAACTTTGCACACAAGTCATATTCGATATTACGGACCTGCTCCAACTTCCGAAATCGGAATCCGACCTCGATATCAAAAAGTCCACTTTCGGTCAAATTTCTTAAAAACCTTCAATTTTCTATCTTTAGCCAAATGACTTCAAATCGACCCACGGACCTCCGAATTCATTTTCAATCGCGCTTCCAACTCCATAATCACCATACGGAGCTACTCCTAGACTCGGAATCCCAAACGGACATCGATAACACTGAAATGCACTTCAACCCAAACTTATGAGATTTCTTCCAAAATTCTAACTTCCACAATAAGAGCCAAAATACTCTTGGGTCATCCAAAACCCGATCTGGGCATAAACCCAAGTCCGAAATCATCATACGAACCTACTGGAACCTTCAGATCCCGATTCCGAGGTTGTTTATCTGATATCCAATCTTAGTTAATTCTTCCAACTTAAAGCTTTTGAAATGAGAATTCTCTTTCCAAATCAACTCCGAACTTCCCGAAATTCAATTCTGACCGTGCGTACAAGTCATAATACATGAAGTGAAGCTGCTCATGGACTCGGACAGCTGAACGACATACTAGAGCTCAAAATGACTGATCGGGTTGTTACATTCTCTCCCACTTAAACATACGTTCATCCTGGAACGTGCTAAGAACTGCATTGGAGTTTTTCGAAATCGTTGTTTAACACCTCGAGAACCTACCCGTGCTATCACAACTAAGCTAAGCATTTTTGTTTGATCACTCTGAAGATATCCTTTCTCACTTAAGCACATAAGCCTCAGACCCCAATTCCAACATCCAGAATTCTCCGTCAGACCTGTTTCCAACATACGGGCACCGTATCAGTAACGCAGCACCAAAACATGACTGCATACCTTAGCTGAATTCCCATCTTGCACCAGTTTACTCACATGACCACAATAGCATTCTTTGATTAATAAGTCAAAATTCCATGAATCCGATGCTCTCATTGCACCCCATGACCTACATAGATCTTGCTTAAATTCTTGCAATACCGCCATGACGGAAAAGATGTGTAGAAATTCATAACCAACTGTTGAACCCACAATTCATCAGGCCTATACTCTTGACAAGAACCATCGCCTCATTCTGAACCAGATAATGGTATTTCCTCCTTGATATAATTCATGTAATTAGGTTGCACTGATCCTAAATCCAATGATCTCGTCTCACCCAGTATGAATCGCTCAGGCAATAAGCCACCTCGAACACGATCAAAAAGTCTCATATGATGCCACAATGTACCAATAGGCTACCAATTCGAACGCGATACAAAAGGGAAACAAACTTTGAAAAGGAAATCCAATTACCCCGCTCACGAATCATACATGCGACTTGGTCAACATAATTAAACAGACACCCCGCTCCTAAATCATGCATGTGACGCTGGCACACAGCTAATATAAGTTCCTCGCAGGAAGGGAGGACACAAAACACATAAAATAGACATAGGGAACTGTACTTAATATCCCACTGTTGCGGCGTGAAACCCGATCCAAATAACATACCCATGGTGCGTGCCACCCGATCCACTCATAGAATTCACATGAGGAGATATACATTAAGCTAAATTGCTCATTACAACAAAATACCGAATATTGGTCACAAGCACACTAAGTGTATAATACCATCCCTGGGGAGACATACAGTGCCATAGGCTACAAAACTCAAGCACAACTGAGGTACGACATACGATCCAAATCTCGATAGCCCTCCTGCTCACATGACATCATCTCTACGCGAAACCTCAACACTTAAGCAACTTCCCAAGCCGTCTCACAACTCACACGACGCAATGTATCATTACATGAAATATCTGACAATGAAATCACACCTTGACTACTCCTCCATAAGGAGTGCATTACTGAAATGAACACGTTTAGCCTGATACAAAGTCTACATTCACATTTAAATCCATCCATAGACCTCAAGCTGATTCTGATCGCATTGAACTAGGCTAATAACCTTTCAAAGGTCCATAAATACTCCCCTTTCTCTCATAACACACAAGAACAACCATCATAACCAGAGTAATCATCCACAATCCGCAACCAATAAACTGAGTGCCCTCCAGGCATAAATTCTCATATTAACGATACTTCCACGTTCTCCATACTTGGTTTCATCCTCCAATCAATCAGTGACTACATGCCATGCTTGTATAATCTTCCCGTGGAACACGCCCCCATGACCTTTCGCAATAGATAACAACTTTGTATATCCATACCACTGACCGCACTAACGCTGAAAAGCGATCAAGAATCCATAACTAGGATGCAAAGCCTCTTTCACAAACACCAATCTCAGGTGACCTGAAAATAATGCCAACTTACTTTAGACATCGAAACTACTTTCTTGCTCATCCAAGCTCGTGACATTCTCGTCAATACTGAACTGTAACCTTGATACTCACTTCAAATTCCATACCACTCACTACACCCAACACGCCAATATACGATAGAACATGATTCAATTCATAACTCTTGGACCACCAATAGATTAACACTTCATCATATAAAAACATTCCACTTAACTCACTCTAGGGGAACTATTGCGACACGCAGGTGAATTCTCATAACCGTAGAATACGCCAAATCTCTAAGTAGTGGTCTTAAGCCACCATAGCCCTTCCGGGACCCGCCTACACATGATAGGCCATAACAGTAGAATACTTCTGAATAACATCAATTATGGTGGCCGATAGGCCTCACACGTATTGCCATAAATCATTTGCATAATTTGCTGAAGGAACTGATCACTACCACCAATATGCTAATTCAACTATGACTAACCAGTCTATCTCCTTCCAATTTATCCTTGATTGCCTTAGAAATAATAACTCCACTCAACACGTGACACACTCCATCCGTACTCCTCCCGAGTGATCGTGAATCATGAGACCCTGCTGTCTCAAGTCCCACGAACCATTTCAGACCTCCCAATTGCTACACCACAGGTCAAAATGTCATAGAACATTCTGGGAAACTTCTCATAAGCTTCTACAAAGCTTGATTCTTAACCGTACGTATAGGCTCGAAATCACTAGGCACTACGCTTTTGCCCCTTGAATCCACTAGGACCGTTGCTGAGAGCCACCCGCTCTAACTCGGCCCTGAATATAATCATTTCCATAAATCTCTAGCACATTAATACTTTCTCGGCAAAGCACCCGGTGGAATCACTTCCCTTGAAACCCACATCTATACAAGGCATAAATCTTGAATCCTTCCCCAAGTCTGAACATGGCTAATAAGGCCAACCTTAGCACGCCTCTAACAGTTCCTTTGCTCGAATTACCACTTATGTTCTTTTCATGTAGCTGAAATCATCCATCAATATGCTAATAATCAGAAACCACGCAAGTCATTAACCGGCAATCCTTAATCATAGGCGGTGGGGCTCTCCCACTTAGCCTGAAGCCATTATTACATAAATTTTGGAACTCACCAGGATCATTTATCTCTTATTGACATAAGCTTGCGCAATCAACCACCAAAATTCTCGGAATCTATCTGTGAACCCCTTTTATACTCTGAATCATCAACCGCATTCGCACGACTGATCTCTTTGCTGTACAACCAATAGAATTCTTTGCCGAAGCCTTGCTAACCACGCGACCACTAACCTACCCACAGGGGATAAACCTCCCGTGGAAATCACTTTCCGACATCTTCCAATGTTATTGCACAAGGTACAATTACTACGACATCAATAACCCATCCCGAGTCCGATCTCACTCTCTAGCTGCACAAGTCCATTCACCCCCCGTGGATATCAATTAAATGTGCGGAAACATCCCTCCAATTCAAAGTTATGTTGTATCCTTCTTCATTTCAAGCAGCTCCTTCCCGCTATATCCAATATCCTGCCGCATAATGGCCCATACTTCAAATTAAATTTGCAGGCCCCAATCGCCAATCACTAAAATTCTCAAATCATTCCAAACCCTCCTTAAGGCGCATAGTCATCCTACCACAATACCCATATGCAACTCCGCCACTCTCCCACTTTGGCGGAACTCACCCTTTAATCGACTACTCGACCTTTGCTTCTTATGCTTGGCCTTCTAGAAATTTTAGCCACCGCCCGACACTTCCCACATGTCTTTCTCATCCTTTGCTTCTCAGTTGTTGCCTTAATCAAATCTATCTTCATAGCACTTGTACCCACCATTGCTACTAACTTTAAACCTTTCTGAAGATCATCTTTCTTGAGCCGTCGACATTAGAAACATCGATTCAATCCTGAATCACCGCACCTGGCGATCTCTGACCGTTGCTTCTTCAATACTGACCCGTATTAACCTGCTCCAAAGGCGAATTGCAGAAGACCATAACACCGGCGAACTTAACACACACAATTGAGGACGACGACACTACATCGCAGATGAAGATTCCACCACCTTCGAAAACACCAAGCCTCGTTACCCATCAACCCAAACTAGAACATTCTCAGCTCGATTGCCTTTCCCCTGCCGGGAATAAAATACTAAATCTCTATATCATGCACTGAGTAAACCTCTATTCAAGTCATTCACTGCCCCGACAAGTAGGCAAACATCCTACCATCATATCAATATTGCGGAATAATCGTTCATTAGCATCATGGAAAATTGCGCCTAGCCGTAGAGCTCTCAGAAGCACCACTACCGAGCCGAAACGATAGAAGAATCTCTTCACAAGGCGAGGACAATAGCCCAACCAACTATACCGGGAAAAACATCCTGCACCACATCTGTAGTACCATTACAATTCTTCAACTCTCGATTTATAACAAGTGGTTCGTGTCGCATAAGATTGAGTAGGAAAGAAAACAAGGGCATAAGCCCCAAGGGATGAAACCGTACGATGAGGAAATTAAGAAAGGAAGTACTCCTAACAGCCCTGTAACCTCTCGAAGATAAGTACAGACGTCTCTGTACCGATCCGTGAGACTCTACTAGACTTGCTCATGATTTGTAAGACCCTAGGAACCTAGTGCTCTGATACCATGTTATCATGACCCAAAATCTGCTAAGGGTCGTGATGGTGCCAGACACTGCTATCAGGCAAGCCAACCAAATTACTTTATTAAATTCTCATTTTGACAATTTTGAAAACCAAGATTTTCCTTCAATTTTACTAGTAAAAGACAATCTTTACAATGTAAATAAAAGAATGTTTGGAAGTAAATACAAGTTACCCAATAATCATCCCAGAACCCGGTGTCACAAGTGCATGAGCATTTACTAAGAAGGAAATAAAATGCAACAACTGTCAGGAGTACAATATTGGACAGAAAATAAATACAAATAACTCAGAGAGACTCTGCTGGCTGCGGGCCGCCTCGAGAATTGCAGCTCACCTAAGTCTCTGTATCAACCATGCTGCTAGGCCCAGTAGGCCACTAGAGGTACATATACCTGTGCAACAAAAATGCACAGAAGTGTAGTATGAGTACGAAAACAACATGTACTCAATGAGTATCCCATCTAATCTCGAAGAAGTAGAGACGAGACGGTCGACTTTGGTACTTACTAGTGGTCTAATAATAATATATTATTAATGCGATGATTCACGGATTTATTAACAACACTAAATTCAGATAAGTCACGAGACAGGTAAAAGTTACCTTTTTTTTATTCAAAAGCCTCCAGATTTGTAATCCATTTCTTAATAATTATCTCAAGTCGGGGAGAGCAGATATCAATATCAAGAAATCTCTAGGCAAGCAATACAAGCATGCGCAAATCATGCCGAGGTTGTGCGGCCCGATCCAACATAAATATAAATGTGCATTGCCGAGGGTCGAACGGCACGAACCATAGATGCATCTATTACCCTGCTCGCGTATCATACATGCGACATGGTCAATATTAAATAAACAAATATCCCGCTTGCAAATCATACATGCGACGCAGACACATATATATACACACAGTCCAACAACTAATTAAGAGTTTATTGGGAAATGTTTATTCCAATAAAAGCCAATTTTCCTTTAATGATTTAAGAGAAATGATGTTTAATCCTTTTTGAAATTCTTTTACTGATTCGATGTGATTTAAGCAATTCAATCTGTCAATAAGTTTACAAATAATCCAAGTACATCATGCTTTTTTGGTCCTAGACTACCCGGACAATAGCATAATAGTAACAATAGCATAATAGTAGCTACGCACAGACTCTCGTCACCTCGTACATACGTAGCCCCCACAAATAGGAGCACATAACCAATTAACTCACCTTTGGGGATAATTCCCGCTTACAAGGTTAGAAAGGAGATTCATCTTACCCCGAAGATCCACAACCAGCATTCCACGCCCTTTCGAAGACTCGAATGGATGCTAAATGCTCCAAATCTAGCCTACAATTATGCTAATCCATTAATATAAGCTCAATTACTCATTACAAATCCAATTTGTAATAATTCCTAACCCCGATCAAAAAGTTGACAAAAATGCCCTTGGACCCACGTGCCTGGATTTCGAAAATTTTCAAAGATAAGGTTTACCCATGAACTCACGAACTCAAATATATAATTTTCTCTTAATTCCATACCCAAAACGGTGGTCAAATTCCAAGAATATAGATTTCTAAATCTTTCTACCAAAACCCCAAATTTCTACCAATTTAAAAATCCATACATAATCGACGTATTTAACTCAAGATTGATGGGATTAGCTTACCTTATCATTGATGATGAAAAATCCTACTTGAATCTCCCCAAAATCGGCCACACCAAATGAAAAATAGGGGCAAATGACTAAACCCTCAATTTTTAAAAGAACCACTACCTCCAGCACTTTCCGCACCTGCGGTCCTATGACTTTCTACGGTTCCGCTGGTGCGGGAAAATGGCCGCATCTGTGGTCCAGCCTTGTCTCCCAATTCCGCATCTGCACTTCTCCTTCTGCAGGTGCGGTCCCGCTTCTGCGTCTACATGAATACATCTGCGATCCCTTCACTTCTAGTCTAAAACCGCATTTGCGGCTCCACACCTGCGGCCCAATTCTCGCAGGTGCGGTTATGACAGCAACCAGCAAGTTCAGCCTTCTAAAATTCTATTTTCGATCCGTTAACCGCCCGAAATCCACCCGAGGCCCCCGGGACCCCAACCAATCACACCAACCAGTACCAATACATATTACGGACTTGCTAGAGGCCTCAAATCACATCAAACAATGCTAAAATCATGAATCGACCTCCAATCCAAGCTTTATGAACTTTAGAAATTTCAAACTTCTACTTTTGATATTTATACATATCAAATCACGTCCGATTGACCTCAAACTTTGCACACAAGTCATATTCAACATTACGGACCTACTCTAACTTTCGAAATCAGAATCCGACCCCGATGTCAAAAAGTCCACTTCCGGTCAAACTTCTCAAAAACATTTAATTTTCTATCTTTAGCCAAATGACCCACGGACCTCCGAATTCATTTCCGATCATGCTTCCAAATCCAGAATCACCATACGAAGCTACTCCCAGACTCAAAATCCTAAACGGATATCGATAGCACTAAAATGCACTTCAACCCAAACATATGAGGTTTCTTCCAAAATGTTAACTTCCATAATAGGCGCCAAAATGCTCCTGGGTCATCCAAAACCCGATCCGGGCATACGCCCAAGTCCGAAATTATCATACGAACCTACTAGAACCTTCAAATCCCGATTCTAAGGTTGTTTACTCTGATATCAAATCTTATTTAATTCTTCCAACTTAAAGCTTCTGAAATGAGAATTCTCTTTCCAAATCAACTCCTAACTTTCCGAAATTCAATTCCGACCGCGCGTACAAGTCATAATACCTAAAGTGAAGCTGCTCATGGCCTCAGAGAGCTGAACGATGCACTAGAGCTCAAAACGACCGATCGGGTCGTTACACCACCGTATCATATCTCTTATCGAGGTATGTTGTAGACGTCATCAACCTTTAGTGAGGAGTTCTCTAATCCAATATTATAATTAAAACAATTGAGACAGGATGGTTCAGTTAGGGAGTTCTAATTTTCTTTTGCTTGACTCTTAACTCAAAGTGATTTATTTATGAGCCAAGTTATAACCTATTTCGTAGGAGGATTTAAGTAAGAGGTGGTACACCCTGTCAAGATGCATAAGCCTCAGACCTTATCCAAAATATACAATCTAGCTAGATTAGCAGAAGCAACATTGGCTGCTAATGCTAGAGCACAAAGGTTCATCTCTAGAGGCCACTCTTCTTTTGCTATGAAGAGGCCTAGCTATGACTCTACATAGTCAAACCACACCTTACTAGTATTGCTCCAGTACCTAAGAGAGCACAGATATGATGCTACTTTTATGTTGAAAATTACTCTCCTAGCCATAAATGCACACTTTCTAAGCAATTATTTATGTTGAATCCGGAGTATGGTGATGATAAAAACTTAGAAGAAGTAGTACCAAATATAGAGTGTGAAGCCACTGGTGAGGAATAGTCTATTACAGAAGGAGATCCTCCTATGATCTCCTTGTGTGCACTGAGAGGCATACAAGGGGCACAAAATATACATATGGCTGGATATAGTAACAAGAGGCCATTGCAAAATTCTTTTGAATAGAGGAAGTACTCACAATTTCATAGATTGTGAGTCTGCTAAGAGGCTAGGGTGTTAGGTTGTTCCCATTAAGGTTGGTTATGAAAGCCTTAGTAATAATTCTATGGTGGACACTTCTAGGTTAGTGAGATACTTCCAATGGATGTTACAAAGTACAACCTATAGTTCTGATCTCATTGTCTTTACAGTGGAGAAGTATGATCTAGTTCTAGGAGCATTATGGATGAAGACCTTGGGACTAGTTAAAGCCTTAACTATATCTTTCACTTACTAGGGAAAATTCCATCTACTTAAAGGAGTATCCAACAAGTGTAAGTACACGAGCACCAAGGTTGTCAATAAAATAAATGAAAAAGATGTCAAAATTTTATGTTACAAGTACTATTTACTGAGCCTAACTTAGAGTCAATCAATCAGTTTAATGCATTGCACCTTCCTCAGGAGTTCCAAACTTATGTTATCATTGAACAGCTCCTATCTCAGTACCACCAAGTGCTTGCAGAACCCACCACCTTACCTCCTCAAAGAGGTGTTTTTGATCATATCATTCCATTGCAGCTCAAATAGGTATTTTTGATCACATCATTCCATTGCAACTTGGGACTAAACCAATCAAAATAAGACATTACAGGTACTCTTCTATGAAGATAGACATCACTGAGAAGTTAGTCAAGGACATAATGCAGAATGGTGTAACTCGGTATAGCAACAGTCCTTTAGCATCACCTATTGTGTTGGTAGGCAAAAAGGATGGCACCTGTAGATTATGTATGGACTACATGGAGTTGAATCAATGTACTGTCAACGACAAATTCCCTATTCCCGCCATAGATGACTTATTGGATGATGTAACTGGAGCAGTGGTTTTCTCTAAAATTGATCTTTGATCTGGTTATCATCAAATAAGAATGGTTCCAACTGACATTCCTAAAATAGCCTTCAAGTCTCACTTGGGACATTATGAGAATTTGATCATTTCATTTAGCTTTACCAATGCTCCTTCTACCATTCACTGCCTCATGAATCACCTATTTCAACATTTCCTTAGGAAATTTGTTCTGGTCTATTTTGAAGACATGTATATAGCAAAAATATACAGGATCATGCACTCCACTTGCAATAGGTGGTTTGAGGTCATGGTGCATAACAGTCTACTAGCCAAGCAATTTAAACGTGTCTTTGTTGTTGCAAGGGTAGAGTACTTAGGACACTTCATCTCCAGTGAAGGAGTATCCACAAATCCTAATAAAATCATAGTTATCCAATAGTGGCCTACTCCTATTACACTCAAACAATTGAGAGGCTTCTTAGGGCTGGCATGGTATTACAGAAAATTTATCAAGGGTTTGGGCCTCATCAGTTGACCACTCACTAAATTACTAAGGAAAGATAATTTTGAATGGCCCGAAATTTTCTCAAAGCCTTCTCTACATTGAAGTTGGCTTTAACAACTACTCTAGTCTTAGCTTTACCAGACTATTCTACTCCTTTTGTAGTAGAAATAGATACTAGTGAAACATGCATTGGAGCTATTCTACTGCAGCATGGACATCTTACAACCTTCATCATTTAAGATTTATCCCCTGTACATCTTGCCCTATCAGTTTATGAAAGGGAATTACTTGCATTACTCTTTGATGTTACCAAATAGTCCCATTATTTTCTTGGTCAACACTTCATTGTTAAAACTGACCAAAAGGCTTTGAAGTATTTGTTGGAGAAAAAATTGTATACTGATTCACAATTGAGATGGCTAGCTAAGTTGCTCCCTTTTAACTTTGAAATACAATACAAAAAGAGAAAGGAAAATGTTGCTGCAGATTCACTATCCAGAATAGATGGTGTTGAACTTATGTCTTTGATGATATCTTCTATTCAAGCTGAGTTTTGGCAGGAGATAACAGTTGGGTGGACTTTTGATCCTGAGTTGAAAGCTCTCATTTCTTCCTTGCAACACACACCTCAGAAGCACTACACTTGGATCAATGATCAACTAAGAAGAAAGGGCAAGCTTGTAGTAGGACATGATGCTCATTTGAGACACAAAACCATCACCTTATGGAATTCAACTCCATCATATGGACATTCGGGGATTGTGTCACTGCCAGGAAGGTGATGGCTTACTTCTATTGTAAAGGGATTAAGAAGGATATCTTGGTGATGGTTTTTCAATTCTTAGCCTTATGTTTTGATGATCTAACAAACTTATTGTCAAGAACCAGATAGGGAACCTGACACGTTTGGTATATATTGCTAATCAACGGACTCCAGCTAATGAGAACTGCTGCAACCTTAGAAGATAGAAGCAACTCAGGGACCTAATCCCTTGTGTATCCCTAACAGCAGTACCAAAGTCAACTGTACAACTTGAAAGTGACCGCCACAAAAAATAGTGCAGCACAGTTCTGCAGTCACTTGTCCTTTGACCAACCAAGTTCTTAAATTATTCAAGTGATGTCATCAAAGGTGTATTAACAAGAGCATTACAAAAAACATCACTTGAACGCTTTACTTCAAGCATTCAAGCTTTCGGAGACAGCGAATTCAATTCTCAAGTGCCTCAAGAACAAAGTTTAACGCTACTACAGACCAGTTCCCAAATTTAGTATTTTGTTGTCCTTAGTTGAGTTGTAACTTTGTAAGTGTTGTTCATTGTAATTCCTAAATTGCTTAGCCAAAAGTGTTGCTTAGGAACCCTTTTGTAAAACCATAAACCCTTGTGTTTGTATCGTGACTAAAGTTAGTCATAAGTTGAAGTCTTTATAATAGGTGTATTACAAAGTGGCTTGTAATAGTTGTATTACAAGTTAGTGAGGGATTAAGAGTTTAATTCCTAGATTGGATAGGTTGTAATCTAAAAGTTGCTCATAGTGAAGTTGACATCCTACCAGTGTAGGTCATAGTTTTTTATCCCCTTGAGTAGGGATGTTTCCACGTAAAACACCCTATCTTATTTACTTACTATTTTATTAGTATTCTCAGTGGAAACTTATAGAGGACCTGGTACTGTATGGTTTGGTGGACTTATATAAACTATGAATTGGTATTAGAGCGAGCTCTTCCTATCAAGCGAACACCTAGGAAGGATCCTTACGGCTGTTCCAACAAATTTTGAAGAAGGTCAATCTACGTATAGACCACCCAGGTTCAATGGGCAATACTATGGGTGGTGGAAGACAAGAATGCATGATTTTATCATGGTGGAAGATTCTGAGTTGTGAGATATCATATGTGATGGTCCTTATATCCCAACGAAGAATGTCAGAGATATTACATTGACGATATCGAAGACTAAAAAGAATATAGTGATGTAGACAGGAAAGTTGTGGAGAAAGATTTTCGTGCCAAAAGAATTTCGGTGTGTGGAATAGGACCTGATGGATACAATAGGATCTCTGCTTGTGAAACTGCCAAGGAGATATGTGAATCCTTGCAAACAACACATGGGGGAACCACTCAAGTAAAGCAATCTAAGATTGATATGCTCACTATCGAGTATGAACTCTTTAGGATGAAGGACGGTGAATCTATTCAAGATATGTATACAAGATTCACTTCCATCATAAATGAGTTACGCTCACTTGGTGAGTTCATTAACAGGAACAAATATTCTTAGTATCCTGCATAGTTCATGGGAGAGTAAAGTGAATGCTATTACTGAAGCAAAGGATTTGCAGGAGCTAACCATAGACGAGCTGGTTGGAAATTTGAAAACTTACGAGATGAAGAGGATGATAGATAGTGAAAGGAGAGAACGAAAGAAGGAAAAGAACCTGGTACTCAAAGCTGAAAGCAATTAATCAAGTGTGGAGTCCTCACAGTGACATGGCTTACTTAACCAAAAGGTTTTAGAAGATGGTCAGAAGAAATGGAGGAATACTAGAAAAGGCAACTCCAGCAGACCAAATAACTATGATCTCTACCACAAATGTGGAAAATCTGGGCACTTCATCAAAGACGGCCTCCTCATGAAACAAGAACATTCCAAATACAAGCCTGATAAAGCAGCAAAGAGGAACCCGGTTCCTGACAAGCACTTCAAAAGGAAGAGATCTGCTGATAATGTGGTGGAACAGGCTCTTGCAGTATGGGGAGACTCTAGTGAGTTTGAAGAAGAAACTGATACAGGTGACAGCTTCATGATGGCAGTTGAAAGTGAAGAAAATGAATATGATTCAATATATGCTTTGAAGGCCCAATCAAATGATGACAACAGTGAGATAAATTTCAGGGATGTTCAGAGAAATATTAAATCCTACTCCTCTAAGAAACTCATGTATTTATCTAGTGTATTCATTGATGCCTATCATAGTCTTGTGGAGGATAAAGATGCCTTGACCTTAGAGCTAGGAGAAGCTGAACAAACTAGAGATGAACTAGTAATGTGTGTAGTTGATCTGAAGGAAACCATAAAAGATTTGGAAAATGAAAAATTTGCTAGCGTAGAACATGAAAGAGACAACTTGGTGGTTATAGCTATTGACTATAAGGAAACCATTGAGAATTTCTGGAAACAAAAAGAGGCCATAGTGAAGAGAGTGACTGAAATTGAGGAGGAGAGATGATCTCTTGATAGTGATTGCAGACTTGAGGGAAACTATAGAGGGACTAGGAACTTAGTCTAGACCTGGAAATTCTAAGAAAGGAAAAGAGGTAGCCAGTGAGACGCATATTAGGCTTGAAAACGAGTTGAAAGTTGTAAAAATTAGCCCGTGTGTTGAAACTGAGAAAAACAAGCATCTCCAAACTGAACTGGAAAGAGTAAAAAATGATCTTGAAAAGTCCATCAGGTGGACCTAGTCCTCGGAAGCTATCACTGACATGTATGTTAATAATGGTGGAAACAGGCAGGGAATAGGGTTTCAAAGGGAGAAAACCCTTTACAACCCCCATAGCAAGTATGTTACTATACCGGAAAACTGGCTGTGTACCCACTATGGGAACATTGGGTAGTTGAAGGAAAATTGCTAAGCCAGGGTCCAGTCTATTCAGAAAAATAAAGTGTTTGCTAAAAATGTAACTACTAAAAAGGCACCAGGTGCCACCCTTAAAAATGCATGTTACCTGCATGTACTAAGAGAGCTCTTATTCATCCTTTTGCCTACTACAAGGGACCCAAACATGTTTGGCTTCCTAAAACTAACTCTTGATTTCCTTGTGCAGGGAACAATGAAAGGAAGCAATCAGAAATGGTTCATGGATAGTGGATGTTTAAAGCACATGACTAGGAACACCATAGACTTTCTTTCACTAAAAGCCCTAGAAGTAGGGAGTGTATCCTTTGGCAACAGGAAAAAGGGGTACATTCTCGGAGTTGGAAAAGTCGGGAAATCACTCGCTCACTCAATTGAGAATGTGTACTATATCAATGGTATTAAGTATAATCTCTTGAGTGTTTCTCAGATCTGTGATAAAGGAAACAAGGAGGAGTTCTTGTCCAAGATATGCACAGTCACTAATCTAGTAGCTGGTGAAGTGATACTTGTGGGGAAGAGATACAAGAACATCTATGTTGCTGATTTCGAGTCTACACAAAGTGGTGATCTGAGTTGTCTGAAAGATGTTGAAGATGATGCTAAACTCTGGCACAGAAGACTGGGGCACACAAGCTTCTCTCTTTTGAATAAACTAATTTAGAAGGACCTAGTCCATGGTTTGCCCATGTCAAAGTTCAAAGTACAAAAAGTCTGTGATGTATGTGCTAGAGGGAAGCATGTCAAGTCCTCATTTAAGTCTAAAAAGTATGTCAGCACCTCAAAGTCACTCGATCTTCTTTATATGGATTTGTGTGGCCCTATGAGAGTGCAAAGCAGGGGAGGAAAAGATACATCTTTGTGATAGTGGATGACTACTCCAGATTCACATGGACTCTGTTTCTTAGAACAAAAGATGAAACCTTTGACGTATTTGTGGCCTTTGTGAATAAAATATAGGTGAAGATGGAGTCTAGAGTAGAATGTATTAGATCAAATAATGGAACATAATTTGGCAATGCCAAATTTGATGAGTTCTGTAATGAAAAGGCATTACCCACAACTTCTCAGCCCCAAGAACTCCCCAACAAAATGCAGTTGTGGAAAGGAAGAATAGAACTCTTGAGGAAATGGCAAGAACAATGTTGATCGACAGTGGGATTGTAAAGAACTTCTGGGCTGAAGCTGTCAACACTACCCGCTACTTGGTGAACATGTGCATGATCAGATCTCTCCTGAACAAAACCCCCTATGATTTGCTAAATGGAAGGAAACCCAAGCTGACTCGCCTAAGAACATTTGGGTGCAAATGTTATGTTCTCAACAATGGAAAGGATCAGCTTGGTAAATTTGATGCCAAGAGTGATGAAGGAATCTTTTTGGGGTATTCTTCTCAAAGCAAAGCTTACAAGATATACAACAAGTGGACTCAATGTGTTGAGGAAAGTTTTCATGTAATCTTTGACGATCCCTATCCCTCCTGTGAGAAAATTAATAAGGATAATCGAGATGGGGAGCCCTTACTGGTTCTAGGTGAAGCCATCGATATGACAAATGGAAAGGCAGACATTATGAGTCAAGTGAAGGAGCCAAGTGGAGAAAATGCATCTTCTTTCTCAAGGAAACTAGGTACCTCAATTACAACCACTAAAGCTGAAGAAAGAGAGGTTGATGCAGTGCAAGGTACTCCACAAGTAGTTGAGAGAAGAACATAAGGGAACCAGTTAGATATACTCAGCTCCTCTACAAATGAGCCTCAAATACCTAACTGGAAATACGAAAGCTCTCATCCTCTTGACAACATAATTCCCCTCTAGATCAAAAGCCATAAATCCACTTGCCTTCTCAGGATTTCTTTTCCAAATAGAACCCAAAAACATCAAGGAAGCCTTGAAGCATGCAGACTATATTACAACCATGCAAGATGAGTTGCATCAGTTTGAAAGGAACAATGTATGACACCTGGTACCTAGACCCTCAGATCAAACCATTATAGGAACCAGGTGGGTATTTAGAAATAAGCTTTGATGAAAATGGAAACAATGCAAGGAACAAGGCTAGGGTAGTGGTTTAAAGTTACAATCAGGAGGAAGGAATTGATTATGATGGGACATTTGCTCCGGTTGCTCGCATGGAAGCTATTAGAATCTTAATCGCTTTTGCATCTCATATGTAATCCACTCTATTCCAAAAAGATGTCAAAAGTGCATTTCTGAATGGACTTCTTAAGGAAGAAGTCTATGTAAAGCAACCTCCAGGGTTTGAATGTCATGAACACCCTAAATATGTGTTTAAACTGGACAAGTCATTGAATGGGTTGAAGCAGGCTCCTCGAGCTTGGTATGAATGATTGTCAAAGTTTCTCTTAGAAAATGATTTTACAAGAGGGAAAGTTGACAACACCTTGTTCCTGAAGAAACGGGGAAGGAACATGCTCATCATTCAGGTCTATATTGATGATATCATATTTGGGGCAACAGCGGATTCACTGTGTGAAGAATTTGCAAAACTCGTGGGAAATGAGTTTGAAATGAGCATGATGGGTGAGTTGAATTTCTTCTTGGGTCTTCAAGTAAAGCAGTCCACAAAGGGTACATTTATTTGCTAGTAGAAATACATCAAGGAGCTCTTGAAGAGGTTTGATATGTAAGCATCAAAAGTGATGGACACTCTCGTTGCAACGGCTGCTCGACTGGACATGGATGAGTCTGGATCTCCTATAAATCAAATGATGTATAGAGGCATTGTTGGGTCTCTTCTCTATATCACTACAAGTAGACTTGATATTGTTTTTATTGTGGGGCTATGTGCAAGGTTTCAGTCGAATCCCAAGGAATCTCATCTGAAGGCTGCCAAATTGTTTTTGAGATATCTTAAGGGAACACAGGAACTGTTCCTATACTACCTCTCAGGTGACAATTTTAATCTTGTTGGGTATGTTGATGTTGACTATGCTGGTTATCTTGTGGATAGGAAAAGTACTTTTGGAATGGATCACTTTCTAGGATCTTGTCTCATATCATAGGGCACAAGGAAGAAAAACTCGGTGGCTCTTTCAACAGCTGAAGCAGAATATGTAGATGCAGCTTCTTGTTGTGCTCAACTCCTATGGATCAAGCAACAATAGGGAGATTTTGGTGTATACACTAACTGTGTTCTTCTTCTATGTGATAACCCCAATGTCTCAACATGGCCAAGAATCCATTTCAACACAAAAGAACCAAGTACATTAATGTGAGACATCATTTCCTGAGAGACAGTATGGAGAAAGGGCTTATCTGTATGAAGTTCTACAGCACAAAAGACCAAATTGTAGATATCTTGACCAAAGTATTGAGTAGAGAGCATTTTGAAAGAAATAGAGTGAAGATGGGCTATTGAATCCTACTTGAGGACCAGATTCCCACCAGTTGTCTATGAAAATCACCTTCAGGTAAAATTAGCTAAATGTTTTCTGTCCAAGTCTAACTCACTTCAATATCGTTGCACGTAAACATGCATGATGATTATAGAAGTTGTAGATGCATTGTATGGGTGGTGAAAGAGGATCAGTTCAAGAACTTGGTTCTTGTACCAAAGGTCAGTAGTCATGTGCATTGTTTAAATACACATCATGAAAAGGTACAAATATCAACTGCCATGTCATCCACCTTTCAGACTCTGAAGTCACATCTTTTCATTTCAAATCCTTTGTATCTCCCTCTAAAGTGTTGCAACTCCCCAAGCACTACCGTTGTTTCAGAATCGGTTCATATCTCTCTCTCCTCATAATTATCTTCTCTCATTAAAACCCTTTCTTCTCTTCACTGATCATATTCCCTCATTAGACCTTCTCCAAAGATCTCTCTACTTTATCTCTTCAATGGCTAACAATAACTCTGAAATCCCTTCCTCCGTCAGCACTAACCCAGAGAAAACCCTTAGGTCCTCCGTCCCCAATAAATCTTTTGTTAACATTCCAGTCTTAACCACTAAAACAACCTCCAACCCAGATTTTCCTTCACTTCCCTGTCCTGATGCGACTATCTCAGACCTTTTTCTCTTTCCAAATGTTGAGGACTTAGAAACCCCTAAAAATTGATAATCCTTCGTCTCTATCTTCTGAGATTCTCATCGACCAAGACAAAAGTGGAAAACAGGGTAAAGGTCCAAAGGTTGTAGAGATTTCAAGGGCTAGGGTTGATCAACCTTCTGCCATTGTTGCTTCAAATTCTGTGATGTCCATGGATCTCTAGAGGAGGAAACCGCTGCAACTATTTTTGTTGTCTCTAAAAATAGGATAGTACATGTGGTCATTTCTAATATACCCAAGTCTCAGAGGAATGAGACACATGAACTAGTGGAAGAAGGATCCATGGCGCTTGTTGAAGGCATTGCACCAGCAGAAACTACTGGGCTCTCTTGTCAGGGACCTGACCCCTCTCCGGAGGAAACATGTCAAGGTTCCCACTCCTAGGCTAGTTTTTCTCTTGCACCTTCTCCATACTTTGTTGTTGAGCCCTTAGACATTCTGGTCCCTAAGATGAGGTCTAACGATGAGGAAGATCAAAACAACATTGCTCTTGATGCATTTATAGTCAAGCGAAGGGCAATAATCACTCCTGAGTCTTTTACTAAGCAACCTACTACTAGGTTGCAAGAAAAGGTAGCTTATGACACTTCCCTTCAAAAAGCAGAAAGAGCAGTAAGAAGAAAAGGAAGAGTCTGGTGAAAAACAATGAAGTAGTGTGTGATAAGGATGTCCCTGTAGTGGAAGTTCAAGAGGAAACAACAGAGAAACCTAGTTCCTTGGTAAAAAGGTCCCAGAAGAAGAAGCAATCTTCTTCAGTTGAGAATGTTACAACCCCCAGTTCAAAATTGAAAGATATTATGAAGATTGGAAAACTAAAGGATATTGTGAGTGAACCATCAGGTTCTCATGAGGATGTTTTGATCAAGTCTAGTGGAAAAGGAAAAATCAAGTATTGAAAAGTCTGGCAAGAGAAAATTTGAACATGCAAAGGAACCTATTTCTGTGAAAAGGGTGAGAAGTGAAACTAGTTCTGCTTTAGAATGATTGAGGCACCAAAAGGTCTTATTGGATCGCACTTTTGACCCAGCAATTTCTGATATGGATGGCATGAGACAAGTCATTACAATGGTTGAGTTTCAACAGTGGGGGCATTTATTCCAAATAGATGCACCCAAGGTGTATGAGGATGAGGTTCAAAGCTTCTATGACGACCTCTTTCATGTTGATACCGACCACATTTGTGCCTTGGTTAATAGGGTGGATATCGTGTTTGATGTGAGTCTGCTTGGGGATACTCTGAAAGTCCCTACGGTTAGTATGTCTACAGCAAAAGATGTATCTAGGTCAAACTTTTGAAATGTTATCGTGAAGGATAATGCAAACCAGAAAGGGGACCGAGTTCACAAGAAAGCCTTTCTCCCTGTTTATCAGTTGCTCTTCGAGCTGGTGAACAAGGTTCTGACCCCGTGCTGAGAGGAGGTCCATGACTTCCAGGTCTGACTTGTATCTAGTGGAGTAACTAGATGGCTTTACACCTGTGAGCTTGCCTTCCATCATGATTGAACATATGAAGAAGGTAGCAGCTTTCAAGGATGGCAATCATGATCTTCCGTATGGGTTCCTTCTTACGCATGTGTTTAAGTTTTTCAAAGTGCCACTGGGACAAGGCAAAGTAGGGACCAAGAAGCAAACCTTCTCTCAAACAACTTTGGAAGAATGTGAATGCATCGAGAAGAATGGGGGGGAAGGGGTAGGCAATATATCAACAATCACTCAGCTCCTTAATGCTCAAAATAGCACAATTGAGGAGATTTGAAGATTGAAGGCGAGGAAAGCTATCCTGGAAGGTCAACAGGCCCAAGGGGCCCCAGAGTCAAATGAGGAGGTAGTTCATTTGACAAAAGAAAATGCTAATCTCAGGGCATAAGTGGAGAAACTGAAAGAAGAACTGCTCACCGAGCAAAAGTCGGTGAATTCCTGAATAGACTTAGTTCTACAAACCCTTGCTGCAGCTTCCAAGCCCTCTAATCCTATTGCCCCCAAATAACCCCTTCAGTGACCAGTTTCTGAAATTTCTATTTTTGTTTTAACGACCTGGCAGTTGTTTTTTTTTCTTTTGTTTTGATGTGGATGGTATGTATCAGTACTGCTCCCGATTTCAGCAGTCCAATCGTTGCCTTTGCTTTATAAGAAAAGGCATATGTTTTATATATAAAAAACTATCCTCGTTTGCTATTTAAATGCTTTTGTTCTCTGTTTCTCTTTTCTATCATATTATGTGCACATATGTGGCATGAGTTAGCTAGGCTAGACTTCTTTATGTTGATTGCCTGCTTGTGTATTTTTAATGATGCCAAAAGGGGGAAGTATAATTGAAACGGGGATCTGATTAAGGGAGAAGCATAAAGTCAGGGGAACTTGTGAAGCTAATGTTGCCTCATCTGGTTATTTCTATTCTAAACATATGTTATCAATGTCTAAGTGAGGCATCATCAAAAAAGGGGGAAATTGATGGGTTTTCAATATCTTAGCTTTATGTTTTGATGATCTAACAAACTTATTATCAAGAACCAAATAGGGAACCTGACACACTTGGTACATATTGCTAATCAATGGACACCAGCTAATGAGAACTGCTGCAACCTTACAAGATAGAGAACCAACACAAGGACTTGATTCCTTGTGTGTCCTGATAGCGTACGAAAGTCAACTGTGTATAGCTAGAAAGTGACTTCCACAGAAACAGTGCACACAGTACAGTACAGTTCTACAATCACTTGTCCTTTGATCAACCAAGTGCTTACATCATTCAAGTGATATCATCAATGTTGTATTAACAAGATCATTACAACAAAAACATCGCTTGAACACTTGAGAATTTACTTCAAGCATTCAAACCTTCGGAGAAAACAAATTCAATTCTCAAGTGCCTCGAGAACAAAGTTTAACACTACTAAGGACCAGTTCCTAAGTCTAGTATTTTTTTGTCCTTAGTTGAGTTGTAACTTTGTCAGTGTTATTCATTGTGCTTCCTTAATATCTTAGCTAAAAGCGTTGCTTAGGAACCTCTTTGTAAAACCAAACCCTTGTGTTTGTGTCGTGACTAGAGTTAGTCATGAGTTGAAGTCTTTGAAATAAATGTATTGCAAAGTGGCTTGTAATAGGTGTATTATGATTTAGTAAGGGATTAAGAGTTTAATTCCTAGATTTCATAGGTTGTAATCTAAAAGTTGCTCACAGTGAATTTGAAATCCTACCAGTGTAGGTCGTGGTTTTTTATCCCCTTGAGCTGGGATTTTTCCACGTAAAACTCCCTGTCTTATTTACTTACCATTTTTTTAGTGTTCTCAGTGGAAACTCATAGAGGACCTAGTACTCTATAGTTTGGTGGACTCACATAAACTATCACTTGGACTTCATTCACTAGTGTGATGTCTGTCAGATAAACAAATAAAACACTTTTCATATCCCGGCATGTTACAAGCTTTGTCAATACCTTCATTGACTTGGACTGAGATTAATATGGATTTCATATAAGGGTTACCAAAATTCGAAGGGGAGACTGTTATTTTGGTCATTACAGACAATATCACTAAATATGGTCATTGCATTGCCATTGCTAATCCTTACACTGCCAAAACTCTTGCTCAGGTGTTTCTGGATACTCTTTAAGCTTCATGGGTTTTTTTCCTTCAATTACTAGTGATAGGGATCCCATTTTCATTAGCTCCTTTTGGAAAGAATTCTTGTCAGCTCAAGGTGTCACATTGCAAACTTCAACTGCTTACCATCCTCAAACATATGGTCAGAGTGAGGTACTCAACAGATATTTATAGACCTACTTGAGATGCTTTTGCACAGATTCTCCCACTGATTGGGGTGCCTTCTAATCCATAGCTGAATGGTGATACAATTCTAGTCATCATTATACTATCCAAACCTCTCCTTTTGAACTCCTATATGGCTATCCTCCTCATATACCTCTTCCCTATATCCCTGGAGATTCTTCTTCTGATACTGTTGAGGACATAATATTGGTTAGAGAACTCAAGCTATAGTTGGCTAAAGAACTCAAGATATCTTAAATGCTGCATAAATCATGCTCCGCATCATATTCCACTCGTGCGAATCAAATCCTTTAGCAATGCTTTAATGAGTGGTTGAGCTCTTTCTATTTACTACCCTTAAATTAGGAAAGGCTTATTTGCGGTAAAACCAGTCGATCAACGGTGCAGTCGACGGTTCCGTGCCTTCCCCCTCAAGTTGTCCGCTTGAGGGTACCAGTCTAAAACACCATAGAAACCTTACTCTATTTAAATTGTGCAAGCATCATGGTCAAATCTAGTCGGATCAGTTATGTTGTCCACATAATGATCCTTTAAGATAAGCCTTATCCAAAGTCCAACGGGTTTTCCATAATCCCAACAGACGTAACCATGTTCTATGCATTAATGTGAAAAACTAAATTCCAATATGGTAATCATAAATGTAAAAAAAGTTGAATCCAGTGGGGGTAAGGCCTAACCCTTTGTCTTGCAAATAATGAGGCACGAGGTCCCCAGATTCGGTATGGTTAGCGATATCCCTCCATTGTTGCTAGATTGGTGGGAAGATCTCTCCCCAAGTGACAAGAAGCATGTGAAAAAGTACTTGAGTAACCTGCCATCCCTACTAGACATTGAACCAAACAACAAATTGATCGAGGCTGCTACCCTATTCTGCGATAGTGAAATAGCGGTGTTCCATTTCGGCGAATAGAAATGACACCGCTTTTAGAGGAAATAGGAGGGCTTGAAAGTTTAACTTGGGATAGTCCTGGGCTTTAGGTGCCAGAAAATCGTATGGGAAGAGGATTTTTGAATATGATGGGGCTGAAAAAGAATATCGGCCTAGTGTGCCTGAAGGACTCCTACATAGCTTTCGAATATATCTATGAAAGGTATGGCCATATTAAGTCTTTCCGCACTTACCATGATGAGATTTCCCTCACTTCACTGGGTCACATCCACCGCAGAGTATTCATGTTCATCTTGTTCTTTCTAGTGATGATAGTGTTCCCAATGAAAAAGGGAAGAATCCACACCAAGTTGGACATGGTCACCAAAACTCTTATGGATGGGATTAATGGACAGACATATACCATAGTCCCCATGATCATGGCTGACATCTATATAGCTCTAGAGCGCTGCCAAAGAGGAGTCAAGCATTTTGAAGGTTGTAACTTATTGTTGTAGTTATGGTTGTTGGAGCATCTCCAAAAGGGTCGCTACCGTCAAGAATTTTTGTAATGGGCTTGGAACGATCACATTGCTTTCCATCACACTAAGCAGATGACCTAAATTCCAGATAGATTTGCTCAGCTGCAAAATGCTAGTGAATGGGTAAAGTTCTTCGACAATCTGACCGAGAGACGGGTTTCTAGCAGATGCAGCGGATGGTTGAGTGGTTTCTAACGGACAAGTTTATTATCAGGTCTAGGGATACTCCACATTTGGTGCTAATCGGGTTGAGAGGCATATATCCATATGTCCCTATGCGAGTTCTGAGGCAAGTAGGTAGGAAACAGGTTGTGCCAAGGGTCGTCAAGATGAGCCACTTTAGGGTAGACGACGATGTCCCTTACAAGTGCCAAGCTCAACATATGTGGCACTGCAAAATCGTTGTGGAGAAGAATACCATTGAGCCAAATAGATATCATGCAGGATGAGAGCCTCTGTACTCGACCTGGCTAGGAGACGATCTGAAAGGGATAGTGACACTAGGGACTGATCGAGGAAACAGAATCATAGATGAGGAAGCTGAAACCCAAGTCAAGTACAATAGGCTGCGCAAAAGGGTTTATGACTCTAAAAATGAGTACCAGGAAATACATGAGAAGAATGCAAGGTTGATTGAGGAATGAAAAGAGATGGCAGTCATTTCCAACAGGAAATTGGAATACCTTGAGCGAGGAATAGTGGAGCCAAAGGGCAAGGTCATAAAGAGGATCGAAAAATGCCAGAATAATGAAGGAGCTGAGGGAGGACATTTGACCCGAGCCTACTTGCTGCTTGGACTGTGCGAGCTGGGGGATCTATATGACGGTGTCCGAAAGATCGAATCTGGGGAAGGTCCTTCTGGGACCAAAAAGATTAGGATTATTTGCTTCTCTTAAAATGTAATAAGGCCAAGTGCCAGTGGCGACTTGTTTTATTATTATATTAGAGTCATTTTTTTTTATTCGTCTACTTTTATATTATGAAATAAGGCATTTATTGGCATTTGAAGTTCTCCAAATTTATTTGTCGCTAGGCCTACCTCAGGCACAACGAGGCTCCCAAATTAGGATACGAGTTTATATTTCGCAATATGTGTTTAGCTACTGTAAACATTTCAAGATCCTCATTAATTTGTTATCTTTTTATTTTTGTTTATTAGTATTATTCCCATTCCCATAGGTTGATTCATCCATACTGGCGTCATCAGCATATCATATCAGATCTAGAGGCCCTCCACCTCCTCTTTCTCCAAGAAACACAAAAAGCAGAGGGAAGGCAAAGATGGACGACTTTAGTGGAATACAAAAGGAAAATGGTGAGAACACTGAGACCTCCGACGGTTGTAGTACTACGGACCAGAATGGCATGGTTTTGAGACTTGAACAAAAGGTACTAGAACTGCAAGGAGAACTTGAGCAGGTCTGCAATTTGGCAAATTTCTCACTCACCCTCAACGTCCCTGATATCCACCAACAGAACGCAAAGAACCCAAGACCTCCTCAAAACACACAAAACCAACAACCGCAAAATCCTACCATACCAAATCAATATGCCACTCCACCACAAAATATCAACCCATTGTTAATACCAACTCTACCACAACAGCATCAACCAATCCCGTACCCACCAACCACTACTTACCACACTCCCCAAAATACACCACCACTCATTTCTGATCCACAAAACTCCACCAATGACCATCACTATACCAAAGTTCCTAGCACCCATCACAGCAACCCCATATATGTGGAAACTATACCACGTTCTACCCAACCAATCTCCTATGCATCAGAACCATCTGAAAAAGACCTGCTCATTAAGAACATGGTTGAAGAACTCAAGAAGTTAACAAACCGAGTACAAGGTGTTGAAGGTGATAGAAGAATATAAGGTTTGAACTACGAAGACCTGTGCATACAACCCGATGTGGAATTACCAGAAGGGTACAAGCCTACCAAGTTTGAAATGTTCGATGGTACAGGTGATCCCAGGGTTCACCTAAGGACCTACTGCGACAAACTTGTTGGGGTTGGAAGAGATGAAAAGATTCGAATGAAACTCTTTATGAGAAGCCTTACAGGGGACCCTTTGTCTTGGTATATCAGCCAAAATCCCAAGAAATGATCAAATTGGGTAAGTAAGGCATCAGATTTCATGGACCGTTTCAGGTTCAACACAGAGAATGCACCTGATGTCTTCTACATTTAGAATCTCAAGAAGAAACCTACTGAGACTTTCCACGAATATGCTACTCATTGGAGGTCAAAATCCGCCAAGGTCAGGCCCGCTTTGGATGAAGAACAAATGAATAAATTCTTCGTCAGAGCACAGGATCCACATTATTATGAGAGACTGATGGTCATCGAGAATCAAAAATTCTGTGATATCATCAAGCTCGGGGAAAGGATCAAGGATGGAATCAAGAGCGGGATGGTAACAAATTTTGAGCCACTGCAAGCTACGAATAAGGCACTTCAATCAGGTGGCATATCGAAGAAAAGAGATGTTAGGGCAGTAATGGTAGCCCAGGGCCCAAAAAATCCTCACATATCTATCCCCTCTACCTACACACCAAACACCTCCACCTATATACCAAACACCTCCACCTACATACCAAGATTCACCACCTACATACCAAGGATCACCAACCACATATCAACCTTCATCTCCCCGATCCTCACAACCAGTCGTTACCCATTACACCTATAATTCTCAACCGTCCTACTTCCAATCACCACTAGCTCGCTAAAATTACCCAAGACCGAGACCCAATTTCGACCGCAAGCCACCTAGACAATACACCGCCATTTTTGAACCCATCGACCAATTGTATGAAAGGTTGAAGGCCGCAGGTTACATCATTTTTGTTCCCACTGTGGCCCTACAAAATCCATCCCAATGGGCCAATCCAAATAAAACATGTGCATACCACTCCAGTATGAAAGGGCACACCACTGCTGAGTGCTGAACATTAAAGGCTAAGATCCAGACACTCATTGACAACAAGATCATACAAGCAAATAAAGCCACACCTAATGTTCCGTAAAAATTCCCTCCCTGACCATAGAGGTGACGGTGTACATGTTATAGAAACAAATAAGGAATGGGACCGCGAGGGATCAGTTGGGCTTATCTGAGAAGGCGATGACTCTAAGGTCACGGTTACACTTATTCCTATCGTGGTTCAGACCTAGGCACCTATTGATGTTAAGGAAACTGCATCAATTCCATTTGAGGTAGAAGTAGCTCCTCCCGCAACCACCTCTGTTCCATTTAAAGTAGAAGTGGTCACACCTTTTACAGTGATGGTTTCCATCATACCCTCGTTCAACTCAAAAGCTATACCCTAGGATTATGTCGCTGAGGTTCGGCGAAAAGGGAAGACTAAGATAGGGGAATCTGACACCGCACAAGGAATGACTAGAACTGGAAGAGTCTACACACGTGAACACCTAGGAGGTTCAAAATTCCAAAAAAGATTCAGCAAGGTCCGTCATCCACAAACAATTAAAAATCATCTACCAAACCGGGGCAAAATTTTGAGAAGGACCCTCAAAATTCCAACATAAGAGAGCTGCAATGCCTTTGAAATGTGTCACAGTCGCTAGTTCATCAAAATTATTTGATACGTTTCCAAAACAATTCTATTTTATCAATAATTGCATATTTTCGAAAACTCTATGTTTCATAAACGGTCAGGTGCCACCTTAGGGGAACTCGAATGGGGCTTCCAAAGCAGAGCAGAGCAAGACCGACGGATGACGCAAGAACCAACCTCCCCTCATAAAACTTATGATTTTTCTTTGAACATAGGCACATTTGACGTAACGGTAGCATTCGTGAAACATGTATACACAAAGCAAATTCACCATCCATCCGGCCACTAGACACTAAATATATCCTAGCTAAGACATATTGTATCCTTATCTGCTATTCTCTCCTTGCATAAGTCTAATCCTTGAATCCATACTTGCATGAGTCTAAGCCCTGACTCCATATCTGCATAAGGCTAAGCACTGCCTTTTCCTTGAGTGAGTCTAATCCTTGACTCCATACTTGCATGAGTCTAAGCCCTGACTCCATATCTGCATAAGGCTAAGCACTGCCTTCTCCTTGCGTGAGTCTAATCCTTGACTCCATACTTGCATGAGTCTAAGTCCTGACTCCATATTTGCATAAGGCTAAGCACCATAAGTCTTATCCTTGACTTCATACTTGCATGAGTCTAAACCCTGACTCCATATCTGCATAAGGCTAAGCTTTTCCTTCTATTTACAGGAGACTAAGCTTTGTCTCCAACTTGCATGAGTCTAATCCTGACTCCATATTTGCATAAGGCTAAGCTCTGTCTTCCCTTTGCATGAGACTCAACTCTGTCTCCAATCTTGCATGAGTCTAATCCTTGACTCCATATTTGTATAAGGCTGATCCTTGCCTCCATACTTGTATTAGTCTAATCCCTGACTCCATATTTGCATAAGGGTGATCCTTCCCTTCCATTTGCATGGGACTACGCCCTGTCCCGAATCTTGCATAAGGTTAAGCGCTACCTCCATTTTGCATAAGGCTAAGCGTTGCCTTCTCCTTGCATAAGTCTAACTTGACTCCATATTTACATGAGTCTAAGCCCTGACTCCATATTTGCATGAGGCTAATCCTTGCATTCCCGCTTGCATAAAGCTAGTCCTTTCCTCCCCACTTGCACGGGACTAAGCACCATCCCTCTTTGCACAGACATTGCTCTATTTCTACTAATATCTACCTACTTTTCAATCAGGCTAAGCTCTGCCCTCCATTTCACAAGACTAAGCTTTATCTTGTTACATTATATTATTGCATTTCATGGCTGAAATATTGCCAATCTATCCAAAGGCGTCATAGTCTAAAGGAATCACTCTCATAGCCGGAAGACACCATGCCATGGCCTGAGGATCCCTCGAACTTGCATATCATTATTCAAAGGCGTCATGGTTCAGAGGCACCATTTTCATGGCCCGAGAACACCATTTCATGGCCTGCAAATCCCTCACTAAACAATTCATGGCCCAGGACGTCATGGTATAATGACGTCATCTTTAACCGTTCGAGGACAATCTTCATGGTCCAAAGGGAATCTGCATCATGTTTAAATTTTCGCAAATACATTTATAGCATCTTTTATCTGCAGGTAATCAGTAAACAATCGCTATCTTAGCAGGAGATAAGGGTGTACAAAACCGATCAGAAACCAAAAACCAAACCAAATCGAAACTTAATGGCTTACTGGTAACGGTTTAACGGCTTAGCGGACGGGGAACGAATTGAAATTTTTTAATTAACGACTTATCGGTTTGGGGATGGATTATTCAATTTTCTTAATGGATAATCCGTTAACCCGTTAAGTATGTGTGTGTGTGTGTGTGTGTGTATATATATATAATATTTATTTTTATTTATATATATTAAATACAAAAAAATAAAAACCCTTGTCCCTTTTGTAATTTTATTCCAGGCAGTTTAGGTAAAGGTGAGGGAAAATGTGAAAAGTATGAACTGCATGAAGATGTTTTTTTTAGCTTCCGATATGTTCTTTTGTGCACTGCGTAATATTATATTCTTCAATTTCTTATTAATTTGGAATTATGAATTCGCAAATAGGAAATTTTATCTGAACTTGTGGTCTCTACTTTAACACTAAATTATATTATTTTAGTATATGCTAAACAATAAGCTTCCACAACAAACAGAGAAGAACCATCTGATCTGTATGGATAAATTGTACTGTCTAGCTAACATGAAGTTTTAAATCTTGCCAATGTTACCATCTACCTTCGAATTTATGCCCTTAAATTGCTGCAAACGCCCCAAAAAGGTTATCTTGCTACTATCTCCCACTCTACTATCATTTTTCTGTAGTGTACAATATAGGTTGAATTAGGCCGATAAACCACCCGATAACCGCCCGATAATAGGTAAACCGATACCAATCCGCCTGATATCTTATCGGGTGGCTAGCGGATTAACACATTTAAAAGCCGATAACTGTTAAGCCAAACCGTTAAGAGTAAATAACCGCCCAATCCGCCCGATAAGTAGACCTAGCAGGAGAGATCTTACTTCAGTTCCCTCCAACCGTCCCGAACCTTAACTCTCCACCCTAGCCGTTTCCGCATTTCGCGTTCGTTCTTACAATAATGTCATTAACATACTCCACAACTGAATCCAAAACTACACATGACCTGATTCCTATAAAACCAGGGATATATAGGCAACTCAAAAGTCAGAGCTCGGCCTCTGTCTTCCAAAACATCCCATCCGGTCAAAATTGGCCGTCATTTCTTTACCTGAAAACTCTTTCATCCTTCCTGGGTAAAGAGGGGCAGTTGTTGATACCCAATTTTTTCCTATATATTTTAAATATGCATAAATACATTTAAAATAACATACATATATATATATATATATATATATATATATATATATATATATATATATATATATATATATATATATATATATATATATATATATAAGTATGTACAAGGCTTTTATTATTTTTTCCATAATTTTAAGGGTTTAAATTGATTTATTTTTCTTTTTATCCATGAAATTCACAATAATTATTTCCAAAATTATTGATATGATAATTCATTTATTTAATTTCTATACTTATGCCAAAATATTGCCAATATAGTTTTCATGCATTTTTATAATTACGTTTGGTATTTATTTTAAGCTAAATTACATATAATTGCATTGTTAGCCATTTTTAAGATATAGTTATATTTTATATGTGTAAAATTAGTCCCTATATTTTTAAAATATTAATTATTTAATTTAAATTATTTTGTCACATTAAATTATTTTCCAAAAATTACTTAGTATTTATTAAAATTAAAGTAGGAAAAACTGGCTATTTAAATAATAGCCAAATTTGGCTTTCAATTGTAGCCAAAATCGGACCAATTCCAGCCCAATCTTTTAATTAAATAACCTAACCCAGACCCTATTAACCCTTACCCAAACCCGGAACCCACCTACCCGGTTGAATCTTGACTGTTGATCTCCCAAATCAATAGTCCATAAACGACCTTCCCTTTTTAATTTTGAGAGAGCCCAAACCCTAAATTATTTTTTCTAAACCGCCTCCCAAAAACTCTCTCATCTCCTCTCTTCTCTCTCAACCTAACTCTAGACTCTGTCAACCGCCTCCTTCTCCGGTCAACTGTGGCGACCTCCTTTCAACCTCAAGCCTCTAATGGGTCTCTCATCACCTTGCTCATCATCTCTAAGGCCCTCAAGGGTCCTGGGACATGTCGATTTGGACCTAGGGTTTTTTATTCTGTTGTTCGAGGTTTCTCTAGTGTAGTTTTGGGCAAAATCACACCATATAGGTTACAATTGATGAAGTTTGAAACAAATTCTTTCTTTCTATTTGGGTTTCCTTTGAAACCCTAACTCTCGTTTGAATCTCTTAAGATCTGTGTTATTTTTAAAGCTTTATGCATGTTTCCTTCTATGATTTGCTTATTCTCGAGCTTCTTCTGAAAGATCCTCCAATTTTTTAACATTTTACCTCCTTTAAAAATTAGGTTTCTTAGAATTTCTTCTACACTTGTTTTAATCGATTTTCTTTATGTTTCAACCTCTTTCCTTTCTTATTTTGACCAATCTTATGTTCTTACTGCTTTTTAATTAACCTACGTCAAAAACCCTAATTTCTAAGATTTTCTTTGCTTTGGTTCTGTGTGTTAGTCTGTTTACTTGACTCTTGTTAATCTTCCATGGTTACCATGCTTTGAATGTGTTTTTACTGAATCCTTAGCTACTTATGTTACTTCTGTATGACCGTGCTCATTTTTCTTGTTCATCTCTTGCTTCTCTCTATCAATATGGCTAACCGTCTTTTTGATCTTCTCTATTTATATGTTGAAATACAAAATCATGACTCCCTCTTGATTGATTCTGATTTCCTTAGTTGTTGGTGATTGAAAGATTTTCTTTTAAAGCCCTAAAAGCTTTACCCCGTCTATTTAAGCTGACTGATTTCATTGCTATATTTGTTATGATACTTTATTTCTACTGAGTTATGTCTTTAATTAAGGTTTTATGAATTTAGTCCGAATCGACTACTCTATGCTTACTGAACCTTGACTCTTTCCTTATTTAGTCATGCACTGATTTTTCTTCTTGCCTTATATGATATTGAATCTTGCCGTTTGGTTTGATTCCCTTAACTTAAGGGAGTGTTTCCTTGATTCTCTAATGGATTGATTCTGAGTCCTTCAATTATTATACTACCATGATTCTTACCTTATTTCACTACCTACTTTCGATTATAAATACCCTAAGTCTTTCATAAACAACACGAACACTTGGTTTTCAAAACTACCCATCTTACTAATATCTCTACTCTCCCTCTCCCTCTTGTGCTACTTACTGCTATTAGCCGGCTACAAGCCAAGGCTAATCATTTGTTCTCTCTATTGTTATGCTTATTTCTCTCTTCACTGGTATGTCCTAGTTTTAATTTAAACCCTCAACAACAACATGCTCCTCTTATTATTTTAGTTTCTCTTATTTCTAGTCTGCTTCTACTTGTGGTTTTGTTGTGAAACTTGTAGTTAAGCTACTCTATCAGCATGTTATTATGTCTCCCCTCCTTTTAGATTAATGTATTCCCTTATGTCTGTTTCAAAGCATGCCTTTTCAATTATCTTTTACCTACTGTGTACTTACCATCTTATAAATCCCAAATCCCTATTCCCTCTATGTGTCTATGTTTCTTCTGACTAGTTTGTGATTATGCTACTGTCAACTATCTCTAAGCATGTCCAAACCAATCCTAAGACCCTTGCTGTGGTTATATGTATGCAATCCAATGTCTGTGTATCCCCAAACTCTTTGACCCCTGGGTGACTACTGAATTCATTTGGATTCTCTGTATGATCCTATCCTGAAGTGCTTGACTTTGTTTACCACTCCCACCTCTTTTCAAACAACCTATGTTGCTTTACTAATTGATTTCAAAACAGCCTCTACTGGACCTTTCCAACTTGTGTCATGCACTCTCACTTTACTCTTTAGTCAATAAGTTCTGCCCTTTATAGTATGTGTACTGCCTTGGGATCCTCTTGAGAGCTCTCTGAAATCTAGCATCTGAGGCTGGCTTTTCCACACTGCACTGGTTCAATTCTTGGTTGCTAAGTCTAGGTGCAAGCATTGTCTGTGGTACTTGAGACCTTTAGGGAACTTTGATGCACCTAGACTCTAATTAGACTATGGAATTGAGGTTTATGAGACCATTGGAGGCTTTCAGAAACTTGGGCCTAATTGCAGGCTCCCTATAGCATAGATTCTTGATTTTTATTTCATTTATGTAATTTATTCATTGGCCTGTAACAATTTGTAAACGGATATTTGGGGTATTTAGTAAAAAAGGGCGGGCAGATGTATACTTTATGGGGTAATATGGGTAGAAATCTTGCTCTTAGAATCTTCTTTTGAATCTGATTGCTTGTGTAAGTAGAAAACATGCTCATAGGTTTGCTCTTTTGAATTTGATTGCTTTTTTGCATAATAGAAATCATGCCTATAAGGTCTCACATGTAATTTCGTTTGTATCAAATAGAAATCATGCCTATAAGGGTCTTACATGTAATTCTGTTTGCATCAAATAGGAATCGCGCATATAAGGTTTCACTTCTAATGTCACTCGCATTAAGTAGAAAGCATGCTCCTAAGGTTCTGCATTTTTGTCATGTTAGAAACCATGTTCATAGGTTCTAAACAATCATGTCTTACAATCAATTCAAATATAGATACCATGCATGTAGGGTTCGACTCAGATTCAGTTCTAATAAGTCTTTCTATATGTTGCTAAAAATAGTAACACGCCTAGATACCATGCCTATAGGGATCTATACTCGCAATTTTGTCTGGTAATTTAATTTAGCCTAATAAATCAATTTAATCACGCCTAGTTCATTTCTAAAGCTAGTCTTATTAAGCGATAACCTTTCTTGAAACAAGTTCTTTCAAAATTGCATTAATCTCATTAGATACCATGTCTATAGATATTAAAGGATTCTATTTTGAAAACCTGTTTGCTTCTACATTAATATAAACACAGTATACTGCATATAGGTAAGCCTTAGGGAATTCTCAAACACTGCATTTCCTGAAGCTCTCTTTGTCGTTAGACGTTCCTCATTCTAATAACTTTTACAAGATTCCTTATGCAACTGCTAGGTTATAACTTCTGGGTATAAAGTTTAGTTTGTTTCTGCATAGTCACTTAGAGATCCTACTTAGGACTTTGATTAATAAAGACCTTAATTGTGTTTTAGTCGTGATGCTTGTATGTTTACTTGAGGAGGAAACTTGAGCCTTTTATCTGCTCCCACTATGTGAAAGTCCTACATGTTTTGACTGTCGCCTAAGAGTTTTCACCTTTCTAAACCTTAGGGGGTGCGTCTAGAACTATCCATAGGTAACTCCCTCTGGGACCACTAAGAAGGGATAGGTAGCAGCACACAATAGGAATCAGTGACCAAACACTCGCTTTGCATGACCAATAAGGGGATGGAAACTGTAGACATGGGATATGATGACTACGCATTAATTTCACGTGTAGCCCCTCATTGAGGAGTGTCTACCGAACATTGCGTGGGGTGATCCTATAGGACAAATAACCTAGGACCCCTCCTTACCCAAATCCTATCTTTGTTTAAATTCTCGTCTTTTACAACCTATTCAAATCTTTATTTCACTACTTGAATTGTTCAAAGTGCTTTCGAAACAACTTATTTGATTCAAATATTTGTATGGACTAATTTGTGAATATAAGTTCAATGGGACCCGCAGTTGTGGACCAAGAGGGGTGCCTAACACCTTCCCCTCGAGGTTACTTCAAGCCCTTACCCTAATCTCTGGTAATGCAAACCAACTCAAGAGTTAATCACTCTAGGTGCCCTAACGCACCATAATCTGTTAGGTGGCGACTCTTCAAATACCTAATTCCCAAAAGCAAATGAGTCATTACACCCCGTGAGTGTCAAAACCTGGACCTCTCCTCATCAAAAAGGGAGGAAAAAGGGAGCACGACATATGCATGCCATCTTCCTTGCATAATCTGATAATTACAACAACTATATTTCCTCTTGCCTAATAACTCTTTGACATGTACCTCAACCCAGGTCCCAATGGTAAACCAAAGACCTTATTTTGGGTTGTTTAATCATTTAATCCCAGTATAAACCATTCCTAGGCCCAATTGCCTCATTTTGCTTGGCCCCATTCACAATAGGATCGGCCATACCCTAAAGTAAGTAAAACACTTACATTGGGCCTCAAAAATTCAAGGGCCCCAAAATTACTATCTCTCTCTCTCTCTCCCTGCTGGTCATTTCATGAGTTACCGCTTTGTTTTCTCCATTTCTACTTTTTTATGTCTTGTTCAGCTGCACTATGTGGTATGGGGTTGGTTGGTTCGGGTTCGGAGTGATATTTTAAAGGAATGAGACACTTGGTCTCTTTTTGAGTAAGCTTAAGTTGGAAAAGATAACCGAATGTTGACTTATGTGAAAAATGTCTCGGATGTAAATTCTGATGGTTCAGAGAGCTTCATTAGGTAATTTGGGAATTAGAAGCGTGATCGGAATGTATTTTGGAGGTCCGTGGTAGATTTAGGATTGAATTGACGAAAGTAAAATTTTGGCATTTTCCGATTGGTAGTGGAAATTTTGATATCAGGGTCATAATGGAATTCTGTAAATTTTAGTAGGTCCGTTAAGTCATTTGTGACATATGTGCAAATTTTCAGGTCATTCGGATGAGGTTTGATGGAATTTTTTATCGAATGCGGAATTCGGAAGTTTTTGAATCCGAGGGTGTCTTGATGATTCGATATTGTTTTGAGTATTCCAAAGATTGGTACAAGTTTGAATACTAGTAGTGACTTGTTCATACTTTTTGTTGAGGTCCCAGGGGCCTCGGGGCAATTTCGGATGGTTATCGGGAAGTTGGAAGTTAGAATTTGCAGCTGAAGCTGCTGAGTTCCTGTCATAACCGCACCTGAGGATTGGGGACAGCAGGTGCGAGATCATAGATGCGTGAGAGCACCCGCAGATGAGGCCAAGAGCAAGAAGGCCAGAAGCCGCAGGTGTGGAAGGTTAAATGCACCTGCGAGACCGCAGGTGCGGAATATGAGGTGCATGTGCGGTTCTAGAGACTTAAGTGAAAACCGCAGAAGCGGTTGGTTTGGCTGTAGAAGCGGTACCGCAGGAGCAAAAAAATGTCTTTCGCGAAAATTGAGTTGTTCTCCACCATTTTTATCTAGGATTGAAGCTTTTAAGGAGAATTTGAAGAGGGAATCAAGGGGGTTTTCATTAAGGTGAGTTTCTTGGACCTAAAACTCGATTCTATAATGTTCTTTAATTGTCTAAGACTGAAATTTATGAGATTAAGAGTGAAAAAATAGGGGTTTAGGGTCTGAAATTGGAGACTTTGATTTAGGAATTTGAGAGGTCGTTTGTGGTCGGATTTTTGTGTTGTTGGTATGTATGGACTCGTGGGAGGATAAGCATTCTATTGGGGCTGATTTTTCATATTCCGAGACGTGGGCCCGGGAGTCAGGTTGGACCATTTTTGGATTTTTGATATAATTTGATTATTTTCGCATGGGCTTCATTCCCTTAGCATATATTGATGTTATGATTCTGATTTTGATAGATTCGGCGTGAGTTGAGGCCGAGTAGAGAGGTAAAGGCATCGCAGTGTAGTATTTCATCCGGTTTGAGGTAAGTAACAATTGTAATTCTAGACCTGAGGGTATGAAACCCCGAAATTTCGTACTATTTGATAAATGAAGTGACGCACATACTAGATGATGGGCATGTGGGATTGTGACTTGGTTCATCCCGTGGCGACTGTATAGTTGCATATTTTGATATATTGTATATGATATCCATGTGTTTTAGAAATTGGTTTGTTAACTTGGGTTGAATGGCGTGTTTGGGGCCTTTATGCCGAACTGTTTAGACCTTTAGGGGTATTTTACTACTTTTCTCACACTATTTTGATTTGAAAGCATATCCTCAGTCTTGATATTCCCTGTTTATTGTTATTTCGCTGTTATTACTCTATTTTTCTAAATATGAAAATTGTTTGGGGCTGAGTCTCCCTGATTTCTACTGAAATGCCCGAGTGGCTGTGAGGGTAATAACTGAGAAGAGGTCAAGGATCAGATAGTGAGTATTATATGATATATAGTTATGGATCTGGCTACATGCCACAACGATACTTATATATTTATGGATCGGGCAACACGCTGCAGCGATATGACGCTTGGGCTGTAGGAGCCCCTCCGGAATCTGTACACCCCCAGTGAGCATATTTGACTATATATTATGGATCGGATTGCACGCCATAGCGGTTATTATTATTATTATGAGATATCTATTTGAGCCGGAGTGCTGAGTGTGAGTATTGATTGACGAACGACTGAGAGGCTTGCCCGAGAGGTTATACTTATGAGTGATACCTGGCCTGAGGAGCTTGTTTATGACATTTTTCTGCTTTCACTGCTCTTTATTACTGAGCCTCTATTGAAAAATGTTGAATAAATGTTCTTAAAAGATTTTAATTGAAACTGGAGTTTTACGAGATAATTGGCTATTGATTTGGACTTGATATTAAATGATCGTATGCTGAACTTTTCTTCATAAGTATGCATCTGATTTTAAATGATCATCACTGCACTCAGACTTTATTTAATTTAGTTATTTACTGAATTGGCGTACTCACATTACTCCCTGCACCTTGTGTGTAAATCCAGGTACTCGAGCATCAGAGTGAGAGCTGTCAGCACTCTCAAAGTCTTATCCGGAGATCGCAAGGTAGCTGCATGGCATTCGCAACCCTACCTTCCTCCTTCCTATCTTAGTATTTTGTATTTTCATACTTATTATGTATTATTCAGACAGTTTTGGGTTGTACTTAGAGGCTTATGACTAGTGACACAAGATTCGGGCTGTGTTGAAATATTTTTGTACTTATTTCGCGCATTTCTTTAATATTTTAAAAAATGTAAGCTTTGAGACTTAATCTATCTAGAAAAGTTGATTTATAAATGATCTTTGTATTGTTCGTGTTATTTTTGGGCTGGCCTAGTACTGTGATATGCGCCATCACGACCGAGGTATTTGGGGTCGTGATAAGTTGGTATCTAAGCCTAGGTTAAATAGGTTTCACGGTTCATGAGCTGGTTTATTAGAGTCTCATAGATCGGTATGGAGACGTCTGTACTTCTCCTCGGGAGGATGCAGAACCTCTAGAAAAAACTTCACATTCTTGAAATTCCTGTCATGCGAATCTATTGATTTCGGTACTAAACTTTTGTTATTCTATTCTCTCACAGATGGTAAGGATGCGCGCTACCGTTCAGGAAGAACGACAACCAGTTGGGGCCACTAGAGGCCGAGGTCGCATGTCGAGGCCATGGTAGGGGCAGGGGTGTAACCTGCATAGCAACTAGGGCAACACCTGCAGATCCACCAGCTGCCCCAGTTCATGATCAGGTCCCAGTTGTGGATGCTCCAGTAGCACCAGCTCAGGCACCGACTGTGCCTATTATGATTCCAGGCCTTCAGGAGGCCCTATCCCAGATTCGATCAGTATGCATTGGCCTAGCTCAGGCGGTCTCAATTACTACGGCGCAGCTAGTTCTTAGGCCGTGGGAGGCACTCAGACTCCCGTTTCTTGCACACCTGAGCAGGTTATGCAGGGACTTTAGATATGGGGGGCAACTCCATCTCAGCCAGTTGCACTAGCTTAGGATTATGTGGTACCAGTTATGCCTGACAATGAGCAGCATCGAATTGAGAGGTTTGGTAGACTTTAGACTCTAACTTTCAGTAGTACATAGTGTGAAGATGCCCAGGGTTCTTGGACAAGTGTCAGAGGATTCTTTGTAAAGTGGTTATTCTGGAGATCGTGGGGTCGCATTTGCTACTTTTTAGATTTTTGGAGCTGCCTTTACTTGGTAGGAGGCTTATGAGAGGCGTAGGCCTGTTGATGCATCACCCCTTATCTGGCAGCAGTTCTCCGTTCTCTTTTAGGAGAATTATGTGCCACAGTTTTGCGGAGAGGAGTTGTGCAGGCAGTTCAAGCAGTTGCATCAAAAAGATATGACTGTGACGCAGTATGAGATAAGGTTCTCAAAGTTGGATCGTCATACTGTTTGGTTGGTTCCTACTGATAGAGAAAGGATTAGGAGGTTCGTTGATGGCCCCACATATCATCTTCGGATTCTCATAACCAGGGAGAGGGTGTCAAGTGCTACTTTTGAGGAGGTTGTTGACATTGCTCGCGAGATTGAGTCAGTTCGTCGCTAGGAGTGAGATGAGAGGGAGGCCAAGAGGCTCGGGGATCTAGTAGTTTCGGTGGAGCCCCTTCGAGAGGTCAGTTTCAGCACGGCAGAGGCTGTCCATTCAGACATGCTTAGTTAGCTCGCCCAGTTCATTGTGGGGCATCTTTGAGCCATGGTTCTCGCGGTTCTCATCAGGGCCATTCATGACTTAGCGCCCTACCAGCGTAGAGTTTGTCTTGTGCTCCATTAGTTCAAGGCTCTTCCATACCAGGTCCTTCTACTGTTTATTTTGGTGCATTGGGTTCCATTCAGTCCCCGTTCCCCGCACCAGGGATTTGTTATGAGTGTGGAGAGTTTGGACACAGAGGAGGAAGTGTCCTCGTGTTATCAAGGGTCCATCTCAACAGAGGAGTCAGCCCTCGACTTCAGCTCTAGTTACTTCACAACCCGCTTATGCAACTAGAGATGGGGTCAGTCAGCTAGGGGTTGCCCAGTGGGGGAGGTTGATCAGGCGGTGGTCAGGCCCGTTTCTATGCACTCCCAGCCAGACTAGATGCTATGATTACAGGTATTGTCTCAGTCTGCCACAGAGATGCCTCTGTATTACTTGTTCCACTTTTTCATATGTGTCATCATATTTTGCTTGTTATTTGGATATGGCCCATGAGTCTCTTATTTCATTTGTCTGTGTATCTACCACGGTGGGCAATACTATAGCTGTCGACCGTGTATACTGGTCGTGTGTGGTTACTATTGGGGGTCTGGAAACCCGAGTGGACCTTTTGTTACTTTTTATGGTGGAATTTAATGTGATATTAGAAATAGATTTTCTATCTCTATATCATGCTATATTGGATTGTCATACTAAGACAGTAGGGTGTGCCACGTATTGAGTGGAGAGGTTCCACTGATTTTGTCCCCAGTAGGGTGATTTCATTCTGAAGGCCCAGCAAATGGTTGGAAAGGGTTGCCTTTCATACTTAGCCTTCATGAGGGATGTCAGTGCAGAGACTCGTAGTATTGATTCTGTTCATTTAGTAAGGTATTTCCTCGATGTGTTTCCTGCTAACCTGTAGGATATGTCCCCGGACAGGGATATTGACTTTGCCATTGATTTGGTGCCAAACACTCAGCCTATTTCTATTCCACCGTATCGTATGGCACCGGCAGAGTTGAAAGAGTTGAAGGAGCGGCTTCAAGAACGCCTTGATAAGGGGTTTATTCGGCCTAGTATGTCGCCTTGGGGTGCGCTTGTTCTATTTGTGAAGAAGAAGGATGGCACAATAAGGATGTGCATTGATCACAAGAAGTTGAACAAAGTTATATTCAAGAACAAGTATCCTTTACCTAGCATTGATGATTTATTTGACAAGCTTTAGGGAGCGAGAGTGTTCTCCAAGATTGATCTCCGTTCAAGGTATCACCAGTTGAAGATCAGGGACTCAGATATTTTTAAGACATCTTTCAAGACCTGATATGGTCATTATGAGTTCCTTGTGATGTCTTTTGGGCTGACCAATGCCCCAGCAGCATTCATGCATTTGATGAACAGCATGTTTCAGCCTTATCTCGACTCGTTAGTGATTGTATTCGTTGATGATATTTTGGTGTACTTATGTAGTCAGGAGAAGCACGCTTGACCAAATTGGTTTGGGGGGCTACTACCATCATTTCGTTAAGGGATTTTCATCTATTGCATCACCCTTGACCAAATTGACTCAGAAGGGTGCTCCATTCAGGTGGTCGGATGAGTGTGAGGCAAGATTTCAGATGCTCAAGACTACCTTGACCACAACTCTAGTGTTAGTTTTGCCATCAGCTTCAGGTTCATATATAGTGTATTGTGATGCTTCGAGAGTTGGTATTGGATGTGTGTTGATGTAGGAGGGTAGAGTGATTTCTTATGCTTCTCGTCAATTGAAGCCCTATGAGAAGAACTACCTTGTTCATGATCTAGAGTTGGCTACCATTGTTCACGCGTTGAGGATTTGGAGACATTATTTGTACGGTGTGTCTTGTGAGGTGTTTACTGATCATCGTAGCCTCCAGCACTTGTTCAAACAGAAGGATCACAATTTGAGTTAGCGAAGATTGTCGGAGATGCTAAAGGACTATGATATCACTATCTCGTATCATCCAGGGAAGGCCAATGTAGTGGTCGATGCCTTGAGTAGGAAGGCGGTGAGTATGGGCAGTTTGGAATATATTCATGTTGGGGAGAGACCTCTTGCAATTGATGTTCAGGCCTAGGCCAATCGGTTCGTGAGGTTGGATATTTCGGAGCCCAGTCGGGTCTTAGCTTGTGTGATTTATCGGTCTTCCGTATTTGATCGCATCAGAGAGCGCCAGTATGATGATCCTCATTTTCTTTTCCTTAAGGACAGAGTTCAGCACGACGATGCCAGAGATGTGACTATTGGTGATGATGGGGGTATTGAGGATGCAGGGCCGGATATGTGTGCCCAATGTGGATGAGCTTAGGGAGTTGATCTTAGAGAAGACCCATAGCTCGCGGTATTCCATTCATTCAGGTGCTGCAAAGATGTATTAGGATATGATAATTGGTGGATGAGGATGAAGAAGAATATTGTGGGATTTGTAGCTCAATATCTCAATTGTCAGCAGGTAAAATATGAGCATCAGAGACCGGGTGGCTTGCTTCAGCAGATGGATATTTCAGAGTGGAAGTGGGAGTGGATCACCATAGACTTTGTAGTTGGGCTCCCACGGACTTTGAAGAAGTTTGATGATATTTGAGTGATTGTGGATCGGTTGACCAAGTCCGCGCACTTCATTCCTGTGTGTACTACCTATTGCTCAGAGTGGTTAGTAGAGATTTATATCTGAGAGGTTGTTCGCTTGCATGGGGTTCCAGTTTCCATCATTTCATATAGGGGTACTCAGTTTACTTCACAATTTTGGAGGGTCGTGCAACGAGAGTTGGGTACTCAGGTTGAGTTGAGCACAACTTTTGACCCTTATATAGATGGGCAGTCTGAGCGCACTATTCAGATATTGAAGGACATGTTGCGCGCCTATGTCATTGATTTTGGAGGGTCATGGGATCAACTTCTACCGCTCGTAGAGTTTGAATACAACAACTGTTATAAGTTGAGTATTCAGATGGCTCCATATGAGGCTTTATATGGAAGGCAGTGTAGATATCAGTTGGTTGGTTTGAGCCTAGCGAAGCTAGAAGGCTTTTGGGTACAGAGTTGGTGCAGGATGCTTTAGACAAGGTGAAGGTGATTCAGGAGCGGCTTCGTACAACGTAGTCGAGACAAAATAGTTATATTGATAGGAAGGTTCTTGACATGTCCTACATGGTTGGGGAGAAGTTTCTACTGAAGGTTTCACCTATGAAGGGTGTTATGAGATATGGGAAGAAGGGTAAATTGAGTCTTCGATTCATTGGGCCTTTTGAGGTGCTTCATAGGATTGGTGAGGTGGCTTATTAGCTTGCTTTGCCACCCGGCTTGTCGAGTTTGCATTCGGTATTTCATGTTTCTATGCTCCGAAAATATATTGGTGATCCGTCTCATGTTTTGGACTTCAGCACAGTTCAGTTAGATGGTGATTTGTCCTATGATGTGGAGCCAGTGGCTATTTTGGAACGGTAGGTTCAAAAGTTCAGATCAGAGGATATAACTATAGTGAAAGTGTAATAGAGAGGTCGGCCCATGGAGGAGGCTTACTAGGAGACCGAACAAGAGATGTGGAGCACATATCCTCACCTATTTGAGGCTTCAAGTATGTTTCTTGACTCGTTCGAAGACGAACGTTTGCTTAAAAGGGGGAGGATGCAATGACCCGGCCGGTTGTTTCATGAGTTACCGTTTCGTTTTTCCATTTCTACTTCTTTATGTCTTGTTTAGATGTACTATGTGGTATCGGGTTGGTTGGTTTGGGTTCGGAGTGATTTTGTAGAAGAATGAGACACTTAGTCTCTTTTGAGCAAGCTTAAGTTGGAAAAGTCAACCGGATGTTGACTTATGTGAAAAAGTCTCGGATGTGAATTCTGCTGGTTCGGATAGCTTCTTTAGGTGATTTGGAACTTAGGAGCGTGCTCAGAATGTATTTTGGATGTCCGTGGTAGATTTAGGCTTGAATTGGCAAAAGTAAAATTTTGGCATTTTCGGTTGGTAGAGGAAATTTTGATATTGGGGTCGGAATTTTGGAAGTTTTAATAGGTCTGTTGTGTCATTTTTGACGTGTGTGCAAAATTTCAGGTCATTCGGATGAGGTTTGATGGACTTTTTGATCGAATGGGAAATTCAGACGTTTTGGAATCCTTAGACTTGAATCCGAAGGTGTTTTGATGATTCGATGTTGTTTTGAGTGTTCTGAATATTGGTACAAGTTTGAATAGTAGTATATGACTTGTTCGTAATTTTGGTTGAGGTCCCGGAGGCCTCGGGGTGATTTTGGATGGTTATCAGGAAGTTAAAAGTTAGAATTTGCAGCTGAAGCTACTGAGTTCCTGTCATAACTGCACCTGTGGATTGGGACCGAAGGTGCAAGATCGCAGAAGCGTGAGAGCAGGCGCAGATGCGGCCAAGAGCAAGAAGGCCAGAAGCCGCAGATGCGGAAGGTTAAACTCACCTGTGAGACCGCAGATGCGGAAGATGAGACGCAGGTGCGGTTCTAGAGACTTAAGTGAAGACCGCAGAATCGGTACCAGAGGAGAGGAAAAAGGAACGCATGTGCGAAATCCTTGGGTCAGCAAGTATATATGTTCTCCTTCACGAAAATTGAGTAGTTCTCCGCCATTTTTATCCGGGATTGAAGCTTTTGAGGAGATTTACAAGAGGGAATCAAGGGAATTTTCATTGAGGTGAGTTCCTTGGACCTAAAGCTCGATTCTATGATGATTTTTAATTGTTTAGGCCTGAAATTTATGAGATTAAGGGTGATAAATTGGGGATTTAGGGTTTGAAATTGGAGACTTTGATTTTAGGAATTTTAAGGGTCATTTGTGGACGAATTTTGGTGTTCTTGGTATGTATGGACTCATAGAAAGATAAGAATTCTATTGGGGATATTTTTATCGGATTCCGCGATATGGGCTCGGGGGTCGGGTTGGACCAATTTTGAAATTTTTTATATAATTTGATTATTTTGCATGGGCTTCATTCCCTTAGCATATATTGATGTTATGATTCTGATTTTGGATATATTCGACGTGAGTTGAGGCCGAACTGAAAGGTAAGGGCATCGTGGTGTAGTATTTTATCCGGTTTGAAGTAAGTAACGATTGTAAATCTAGAATTGAGGGTATGAAACCCCAGAATTTTGTACTATTTGGAAAATGAGATGACACACATGCTAGGTGACCGGCGTGTGGGCGTGCACCCGTAGGGATTGTGACTTGGTTCGTCCCATGGAGACTGTATAGTTGCATATTTTGATATATTATATATGATATCCATGTGTTTTAGAAATTGGTTTGTTATCTTGGGTTGAATGTCGTGTTTGGGGCCTTCGTGCCGAACTGTTTAGACCCTTAGGGGTATTTTACTACTTTTCCTCACATTATTTTGATTTGAAAGCATATCCTCAGTCATGATATTTCCTGTTTATTGTTGATTCAGTTTTATTATTCTATTTTTCTAAATATGAAAACTTTTTGGGGCTGTGTCTCCCTGGTTTCTACTGAAATGCCCGAGTGACTGTGAGGGTAATGACTGAGAAAGAGGTTAAGGACCGGATGGTGAAATTATATGATATATATTTATGGATCGGGTTGCACATATATATATATATATATATATATATATATATATATGGATCGAGCTGCACGTCGCAGCGATATATTGAATCGGGTTGCGCACCGCAGCGATATGACGCTTGGGCTATAGGAGCCCCTCCAGAGTCTTACACCCTAGTTAACGTAGTCGACTGTATATTATGGATCAGGTTGTACGACGCAGCGGTTATTATTATTATTAATGTTATGAGATATCTATTTGAGCCGGAGTGCTGAGTGTGAGTATTAATTGACGAACGACTGTGAGACTTGCCCGAGAGGCTATACTTATGAGTGATACATTGCCCGAGGTGCTTGTTTATGACATTTTTGTGCTTTCACTCCTCTTTATTACTGATCCTCTATTTGAAAAATGTTGAATAAATATTTTTACAGGATTTTAATTGAACTGGAGTTTTACGAGATAATTGGCTATTGATTTGGACTTGATATTTATGCTGAACTTTTCTTAATAAGTATGCATAAGATTTTAAATGCTCGTCACTGCACTCAGACTTTCTCCCTGCACCTTGTGTGCAGATCCAGGTGCCCGAGCATCAGAGTAAGAGCTTTCAGCACTCTCAAAGTCTTATCCGGAGATTGCAAGCCAGCTGCACGGCGTTCGCAACCCTACCTTCCTCCTTCCTATCTTAGTATTTTGTATTTTCAGACTTATTATATATTATTTAGACAGTGTTGGTTTGTATTTAGAGGCTCATGACTAGTGACACCAGATTCGGGCTGTGTTGAGATATTGTCGTACTTATTTCGCGCATTTCTTTAATATTTTAAAAATTGAAAGCTTTGAGATTTAATTATTCTAGAAAAGTGGATTTATAAATGATCTTCGTATTGTTTTGGGGCTGGTCTAGTACTGTGATAAGCGCCATCACGACCGGGGTATTTGGGATCGTGACAATATATATATATATATATATAT
>MU680649.1:64877-88834 GCA_026770625.1 Nicotiana glauca | reverse complement strand
CCCCCCCTCCCCCAAATTTATATGAAGGTGTTTGACTGGGCATAAAGTTTATGTAATAAAGGAAGACTTTTAAAAACTGTAATCTAAAACAAATCATTGGTACTTGTATGACTAGAAATCATCTCATTAAGGGTTAAAAAAACTAAAGTTAAATTATTACTAAATATAAAAGGAAACTGATTAAAAAAAGGGTGTCACATAAGTTGGAACGGAGGAAGTATGTTTTCTCGGTTCTCTCATTTCAGTTGTGATACAATCAACGTTTAGTTCGTTTAATTTTTTTGTACTTTATGAAACCAAGTTCTTATTTTTTTCATTTCACATACTTGTCTAATTTTTCAAACAACGATGCTATATATATGAAAAAAATGAATATAGCTGGCTAATCACTTGATGACCCGATGGAAAATGGGAACAACCTCTTATTAAGCCCTTGCTTAGGCCTCGAATTCTATTGAGCCGCCCTTAATTCACAACAGCCCGCTAAATATTTGTTTAAAAATTAATTCCAACATAACTTTCCTTAGTTCGTTTTAAAAAAGAAACTACTAAAGTAAAACAAATTAATACATAAATTCTAAAGGGCACCGAATTGGATATGCATGTTTGTGTAACAATATCCTTAAAAATAGATATCTCCTTCAATTACAGAGCCTTTTCAATCAGACATATGTCCCAACGCCACCCGTGAAGTCTGCAGTGAAAGAATTTGTTTGAATGACGACAAACTGCTTTACTATCACGGGCTTCTAACTCGTGGTTCTCCTATTTCCACCGTACGTTTTCCCTTTTTTTCTCTGTGTTCCACTGTACTGTGATGTGCAAAAGGAGGCGGACTCAAAAAGACTTGTAATTTCTGGAAATTATTCAAATTTACGGAAAAGTATAGCACAATAGAAGAAATTTCGATATAGTTAGGCCTTATTTGTTTGCATTTGACGGAGGTCTGAATCTTAATTATTCAGATCTCAGACATTAAGTGCGTTGATTTTTAAAGTCTGAATCTTAATTATTCAGATCTTAATCATTAAGTGTGTTTGTTTTTTTTACTTAACAACCACTTAATGGGTCTGAAAAAGTCAGTATGATTAAGATCTGTAACAGAGACATAATTTCATTAAGATGCTATCACATATTCATTATTAATTATCGTCACTGCCTACCATTATCAACTACCACCATGTCACCACCACCACCATACTCAGCCACTGCCGCCGCCACCGCCGTTGCCACCACCGCCACCACGACGCCACCATCATCCTCAATCATAGCCGCCACCATTATCGATCATCACCATCAACCATCCTACCATTCCGACCACTATCATTCTCACTCACAGTCAACACTTATACACCTCAACTACCACAACCAACCACCTCATCACCATTAACAACCACAGTCGGCACCATCTATCATTATAACCTATCACCACCTTCCTCAATTAAAAACCACCACTTGCCATTCTTAACTATCACCACATACCACCACCATCATCAATCATAATTGTCACCATTACCAATTACTACTAGCTACTAGCATGAACCACCATCATCAACTAAAACTACCACCAACCACTGCCTTTAGCCGGTATTCACCCGTTAGTCATCACCGCCAACAACTATCATATTTTAAAGCTATATATTTTATTGATAGAATATTAGATTTTTTCAAATAAAGATAAATTTTATGCATTCAGATGTTAAAAATCAAACAGTTTTAATTTTTTGGTATTCAGAGTTTAATACACATCTTAATATATCCAAATGTATATTTAGATTCAGACATATTAATTTTAATACACATCTAATTATTTAAATGTATATTCAGATTCAGACGTCCTAATCTTAAAAAAATAAATGAGGCCTTAGCGATACTAATTATTAAGTTTTAATTAGTCATGTCAGTAAATTTAGTACTTCCCGTCGTTATATTTTGTTACAAGTCTTTTAGTCTTGCTACAAATTTAATTTATATATGAGCTGCTAGCTAGTACTAGAGAGCTTTTAGGGGTCGTTTGCTACTATAGATAGACAAAATAATCTTAGCGATAAAAATATAGTACTATTTTATTCTTTGTTTGATTACTAATTTTGAAATAAATTATTTCATAATTAAAAATAACATTGGGATAATTTATACCTATCAGATGGTAGAATAATAGTCCCTAGATATAAGTTATCCCAAGATAAATAAGTAAAATTGATAATCCAAGATTAATACAACATACCAAACAATCGATAAGAAAAATAACTAATTTTTAATATAGCTAGTCTCAGCCCAATATAACTTAAACGACCCGTTGGTGCAGAAGAATTTTTGCCTTGATTCATTTTCAATAAAATATTAGACGGAGATGGAGCAACATAAACAGTGGCAATTTTGATATAAGAATTTAAGTTTGATTAGAATTGGCAGTAACAAGCTTTGTACTGATTTGGCCCCACAAGAATCTCTTTGGTTCTTCAGCTTATAAATTAAAGATTTTAAGCTCCAAACTCCACAGACTAGCTATAGCGTATAGTTGGTTGGTGAGGAAGAAATAAAAAGTAGCTAGCTAGCCAGAAATTAAATTAAAGATGGGTATGATAGGAAACAAAGTGGGAGTATCGGTTACGGGGGTTGTAGGAATACTACTAGTCATAGCAGAATTAAGAAATGGGTTGAGCTTGTGTAACATGAACGAAGATGGACTAACGGCGTGTAAGCCATCAGTAACAAAGCCAAATCCGGTGGAGCCATCTGCTTCTTGCTGTGAAGCCTTGTCTGGTGCAGATTTGCAGTGCTTGTGTTCTTATAGGAATTCACTCTTATTGCCCTCTCTTGGAATTGATCCTCAACTTGCATTGGCTCTTCCTCCTAAATGCAATCTCACTTCTCCTGCTAACTGTTAAATATATAAAGGTCTTTATTTTCTTCCCTATACCTAGCTAGCTTCTTCTCTATACTTTTTGAGTAATATATTGACCCTTTTGAATAATTGGATTTTTATTTATGCGTTATTCAAGTTTGCTATCGTACATGAGAGTAAATTTATGGCACCCATAAATGATTGAACTATAAGTCAGCAGGGGTGTACTCCATCTATTTTAGGGCACCCATAAATGAGTGAATTAAATTAGTACGTACAAAACTATATTTTAAGGATTCAATTTATATACACCAATAGTGTAAACCTAGCTACTAGCTTTGATTCAAATCTTGTATTTAATTTATCTTATAAATTTTTATTAATCATGTACAAACTAGAACCCAACTTAAAAGAATTAAAATTTCAAACCTATAAACTCGAAATTCCAGCTCCGCCTCCGCCTATAGTTGTCTTTTAGGTGTTTTGATAATGTAAAACAGAATTTTAAATTATTAGTAATGTATAGAAGTCAAACCCTATTTTTCAAATTGAGCAGTATTTAACTATATATATGGATCTACACCCACTGCCCACTGCCCCTTAGTTACTTGCATCCCTCGGAAAAAAAAAAAGCAGAATTGCTACTATTATATATAAAGAAGACGTTCAAAAGTTTTTGACTTGCTGATGTTGTTTTTCTATTTTTAAATTGGCAAAATTCATGAACGCCCCTTTAAGTTGTTCTTGACGATCAAACAAACATTCCAACTTACCCATTTACCATTTAGATATTTCAAGTGTTTATTAAGTGTATCAAGTAAACACATAGTTTTGATATGGCATATATATGTTTGCTAACAAAGTTTTTTGCGCGTGAAGTCATTTTTTCGACATAATTTTATTTTTCTTTGGAAAAACACCTAGAACTTAGCCTTTCTTCTTCCTTTCTTCTTAACAAAACCACCTCAACCCAACATGAAACTACTATAGAGGTAAGGAAGTCATATTTTTCACATCTGATCTGCTTGATTGAGTTTAATTACCAAAAAAGGCAGAGATGTTGCTCCCTTATCTGTTCTCATTGCAGTAGAAAGAAAACAAGAAAAATGTTCTCCATTGCGCAGATTTCTCCATTTTACAAAATGACATACCAAGTCAAACCAAATTTTCACCGGTCGTAACAACACTAAGAAGATCCAGTGACCAGTTACTATACCTCATTAGTTGTTTCCTTGTTTGTATCACCTTCTTTAATTCCCTTCCCGTAGAATCGTTTTCTAGCTATGCTTGGAGAATAATTTTTCGACAATGGAGGTTGTATAATGAGTTTTCTGACAAGGTCAATTAACGATCGATTCCTTGGTGGGTTCTCTATTTGGCTATTCTCTATTATTTCATATTGATTTGAGAGGGATCTAAGAAAAGGGGATGGAGGACATGACTAATGCAAAGAAGAAGATGAAAAGGAGGGGTGGAAGGGGGAGGGGGAGAGGTAGTGCTGGTCTTTACAAAAGTAAAGGAAGAGGGTTTCTATTTCATCTTTAATATATTTTCTTTTTTTTAGTCATGTGTCATTTTTTTATTCTAATTTACATGTGTCGTTTTTTAATTGGCTCATTTGACACGGCATTGACAAGTGTAGCTCACGCATAGAATCTTCAGCACTCGGGTGTTTACTTGATACACTTAATAAATACTTGAAGTGTCTAAATGGTGAATGGGTCAGTTGGGTTATTTGTTTGATCATTAAAGACAACTTGAAGGAGCCGTTTATGTATTTCGCCTTTTAAATTTACATTTTGTGTGTGTAAATTTATGAATATATGCATACAGTTGCTAATTGGTTGTTACGTGTATTTTATTTTCAGCTGTCTGCAAAATGGCTGATTTAGAAGAGAGGAGACAGAGATGTTACCGACTCTCCCAATGTATTTTTACGTTTGATTTTCAATGTACTCTATCAAGTTAAATAGCGAATAAAGTAATCACCAGTAAATTTGTGATACACAGAATGGTCTCTTTTTCATTTGTCTTCTTTTGCTCCAAATTAACTAACGAAAATGTTCGATCCCGCTCTTGGTTTTATTTTTAAACCTGCCCCGGATACCTTAAAAGCTTTAAAAGAAAAAAAGTAATGCTCCCTCCTTTAGTCCTTTTCCACCTTATTCTGTATAATTCAGAATACGAGGGTACCTAATCTTCCATGTGCATTTGAACATAAAAAATTTAAAATTTTAAAATAAAATTTATATATATAAAATTACATAAAAAATATTATAAGTCACAATAATTAACAATCTAAATATTCAAAAAGTATATCATAGATTGTCGTCGTCGAAAGAAAATGCTTTTACTAAGCATGCTAGTATATGATGTTAGGTATTTGCCTGATTTAATTACAATATTTGGTTTTCTTATCTTTGAAAAAATGACGGCATATATATCATAATTGGTTCTTTTCTTTTTGCAAAAGTAAATTATAAATCTCTCATATTTAGTTAGTCATTTTCTTGGAGGAAAAGGTATTAGACTTGTATAAAACGAGTATCAGTCATTTAGCAGCATCCACAATGTAGTCATAAAGAATTTGGGAGTCTTGTTTAGAGGGGAGATTTTTTAGACAAGTATTATTTTGCCACTTAAATGTGCCTCTTTGCGATGTTGTTCTCTTAATTATTTAATTTGTACTCTCTTTCATATAATGGGTTTGCTCATCTATGTATGCCAATAATTGACATAATTAAGTTAAATATTTTCGTCTCTTTTGATATATTTCTCTTCTATTGTCTGACTTATCATCGTTAATTATTGGTCTTAGCGTGATATATGATTATTTCAACTATAACTTATGATTATGTTGAGAGGAATAAGGATGCAATACATGTATACATACGCTGATTGTATCTTTCTGTTTAGTTGAAGTGCTAAAATATGAAAAGGTCAAAATGTCTGACTTTGTATATCATGAGCAAACCTAACTTCAGAATAATTATAAACCATCAAAAAGGAAAAGAAAAAACTGAGAGGGAAATTGAAGGGAGGTGGATATCAAAATCATTTCAGCTGCATCATCTCGTCCCCCCAATTTTTGAAACTAATAATACTCTTTTAGGGCATGCGAAGTTGAATAAATAGAGTGAGTAAAAGTGGTGATATACTGATATTGACAATTTAATCGTCTAATTAACTTCCACTATGCCATATTTTGTTAATAATTCTAAAACAGATAGAGAGAGGACTAATTCACAGCACCCTGACTTTTCTTCTTGACGTTATCTTACAAGTTACAAATATTGTTTTATTGTGAAGTACTGTATTTTATAACATAGTTTATTTAAAATAATTGTTTAATATTGGAATAACGTGTATTTGAAAATAGGCGTTGAATGGATATCAAGTGACTTTATATTGCATGTCCCGATTAGTTTGAAATTTGTTGAACTTTTCTGATCTGTATTCTTAAAATTGAATTGTTTTTCTTTTTGCCTTTTCTTTTCATTTGTTTTTTTCTTTTTAATTTATTCTAGGCACGTGATTGTAGAAATTCAATAGTTCTTTTAATGATGATTTACTAACTTTGACATGTAAAGATTGTGTGTTATTTTATTTTATGCACACCATTGACATGATTAGGAACTTTTAAAAATATAAATACTATAAGACAATAATCACGAATAAAATGGAAAATGATTTAAATGGACCCAATATTAATTTATTGGTAGAAAACTATTGTTTTTATCTATAAGAGAGGTAAAGTTTAACTCCATAAAGCTCTTCTCTTCTCGTATCCTAATCCGAAATCGTTCTCTCAAGTCTCAAGGGAACGAAGGAAAAAAGAATTGAAAATAGTTTGCGTACTCAATCAAATACTTTTATATAAAATGATAAAGGAGCGAACAATAAGCCAGAATAATTTATTTATTTATGTTAAATCCAATTGCAATGCACTATTTCCCGTCAAGCTTATTCTGTCTTCTAGAGCCAATCTCTTGGCTCGTGAGGCCAGCCCAACCCAGCTCGCTATTTAATTAGGATTGGGTTAGAATTTTTTGAGCTCATTTAAAATGTAAAAATTGCACGGGGCGCCCTATTTGGACGCCCCTATTTAACCTGTAGCCGCTTTGTCTTTTTGTTTGCATCCGTACCCACTTTTTAAAAAACTTCAGCTTCCCTTTATAACTGAAAAACTTCAGCTCTAGAGAGCTGAAGTTTCCGGGTTACTAAACAAAAACTTCAGCTCTAAGCTGAAGTTTTTATTTTATAACTAGAGCTGAAGTTTCCGGGTTACTAAACAAAAACTTCAGCTCTAGAACTGAAGTTTTTGTTTTATAACTAGAGCTGAAGTTTTAGGGCTACTAAACAAAAACTTCAGCTGAAGTTTTATAGTTACAACATAGAAACTTCAGCTCTAGAGCTGAAGTTTTTGTTTTGTAACTCGCGAACTTCAGCTCTAGAGCTGCAGTTTCTATGTTGTAACTATAAAACTTCAGCTGAAGTTTTTGTTTTGTAACTCGCGAACTTCAGCTCTAGAGCTGCAGTTTCTATGTTGTAACTATAAAACTTCAGCTGAAGTTTTTGTTTTGTAACTCGCGAACTTCAGCTCTAGAGCTGCAGTTTCTATGTTGTAACTATAAAACTTCAGCTGAAGTTTTTGTTTTGTAACTCGCGAACTTCAGCTCTAGAGCTGCAGTTTCTATGTTGTAACTATAAAACTTCAGCTGAAGTTTTTGTTTTGTAACTCGCGAACTTCAGCTCTAGAGCTGCAGTTTCTATGTTGTAACTATAAAACTTCAGCTGAAGTTTTTGTTTTGTAACTCGCGAACTTCAGCTCTAGAGCTGCAGTTTCTATGTTGTAACTATAAAACTTCAGCTGAAGTTTTTGTTTTGTAACTCGCGAACTTCAGCTCTAGAGCTGCAGTTTCTATGTTGTAACTATAAAACTTCAGCTGAAGTTTTTGTTTTGTAACTCGCGAACTTCAGCTCTAGAGCTGCAGTTTCTATGTTGTAACTATAAAACTTCAGCTGAAGTTTTTGTTTTGTAACTCGCGAACTTCAGCTCTAGAGCTGCAGTTTCTATGTTGTAACTATAAAACTTCAGCTGAAGTTTTTGTTTTGTAACTCGCGAACTTCAGCTCTAGAGCTGAACTTCATGCCCGGCTACTAACATGCTGAAGTTTTGTGTGACTGCCTTTGCTACTTCAGCCCCGTGTGCTGAAGTTATGCGAAAAAGCGGGTACGCTTGCAATTTTTTTTGCAAAGCGGGTATAGGTTAAAATGTGGCACAAAAAATGGGTATAGATGCAATTGTCCCAGTTAAAATTGAGGCTTATAATCCGGTCCAAGTCAGCTCGTTAGCCCTTGTGGCTTGATCAAGGCTGGGATTGGGCCGGCCCATGGGCCAAAAATTAATTAAATTCAAATTAACTAACTATTAAATATTTAAAAAAAAGTACAAACTAAAAAAATATTAAAAGATCTCCAGATTGTTCATTTACCCTTCCATATCAACTAGAATTTAAATTTTGGACATGCATGTAATATGACAAAATTAGTTTTTCTTTTGCTTAATTAATAACGAACTCAAAAAGTTTTAGGTGGCCAATAATAATACCTTTTTAAAAGAAAATATTACTTTGAGCGGCTAATGATTAATTTGGATTACTTTAATATATTATTAAAATTTAAACTGCTCTTCAGTATAGAAAAAAAATAATTTTAAATACATACAAAAAAAATTAGACCACTAACTTTTATGAACTATAATGATGAAATAGGCAAATGATGTTAATCCTATTTCAGCATATAAACTTATTAAAGAAATCTTTGAATTTGAAAAAAGCGAAAGAAAAGTATTAAGAAAATATTGATGTAACTTTAAAAAGAAGCGCTAGAGATATAGATAAATTATATTTCAATTACGAGATTCTTCGTAAAATATCAAACTTTTTGTACGCTCTAAGTAAACAAAAGTTGTTTATATGATTCTACGTCACAAAAAAATATTTAAAAATTTATAGAAATTCTTTTTTCTAAAAAAAATTGAAGGGCCGGATCCCGCCCCAGTCTGCGACCCTCTTAGTGCTGGGTTGGACTGGCCAATTAACTCACCAAATTTAAAAGCCCATAAAGCTTGGACTAGGTTGGATTGGACTGGACTGGCCCGTTTTAACAACTCTACTATCTTCGTAAAAATAATGTATAGTAGCCACTAATTAAGGGTGCCTTTAATTTTTATCCACTAATTATAATGCTCAGTAAAAATAGCCACTACTAATAGGAAAAAGACTGTTTTACCCTTCCTTTATATGCCAAAAGGCCCAAAACCCTTATTTTTTTCATTCAAAAGAGGGAAATTTGAGAGAGAGGCAAGTTCGCGTATTCTCTGCTACTGTATCATCCTCGCATGAAAACGAGCTTCAGTTAATCTTTCTCCTTCTTCATCTTCTCTGAACCGATCGATCTAACTGGTAATTTTTTTTGTTTTATGCATTTGTGTTTTTGTATATGGGTAATCGTATTCAATGCCCTTTCAAGTATGTGAGGAATTTCAAAAATGATCATTATAAGTTGATTCAGTATCGGAGAAGCAGCGTATTTTTGTGATGCTGTTATTCAGAAATTTTTAGTGTTGAAATGTGTAATGTGTTTGTGGTTGATTCAATATATTTGATTATGTAAGGACATTTCATAAAAATAGTCGTAGAAACTCATAATCTTACTGTGTTTATGAATTTTTAGTTAACTGTGTTCATGAAAGATAAGGATCAAACGACATTAACTTTTGAAGTTGGAACTCAAAGATAAGGACTGAGTGTCCTTAACTTTTGAACTTGAAACTTGAAGTTAAGGACTAAGTGTCCTTAACTTTGGAACTTGAAAGTTTAAGTTCAGGACCAAGTGTCCTTAACTTTTCAACTTGAAACTATAAGTTAAGGAATGTCTGTCCTTAACTTTTTAACTTGAAACTTGAAGTTAAGGACCTAGTGTCCTTACCTTTTGAACTTGAAACTATAAGTTAAGGCCTGCCTATTCTTACCTCTTTAACTTGTAACTCTAAGTTAAGGACTAAGTGTCCTTTACTTTTGAACTTGGAATTCAAAGTTAAGGACTGCATTTCCTTAACTTTTAAACTTGAAACTTGAAGTTAAGGACCAAGTGTCCTTAACTTTTGAACTACAAATTTGAAGTTCGGGACCTATTGTTCTTAACTTTTCAACTTTAAACTTTAAGTTAAGAACTGCTTGTCCTTAACTTTTTTACGTGAAACTTGAAGTTAAGGACGTGCTCCCTCCAACTAACTATAAGTCCTAATATTTGTTTTCTTTTTCCTACTTTGTAGTTTGATAATGGAAGGAGATCCTGTGTTCAAGTTTGATAATTGACGTAATTTTATAGTGTATTAGAAAGGAGATTTACAGTATAAGGAAACAATTAAAGATTTTTGTCAAACAGGCAGTGGAAGAAGTTGAGGGATGGTATTTTCGGCAACTTCTTCCGATTACAAAATACGAAGTTCTGTGGTAAATTTATTCACTGTATATTGCTTTTAGAAATTGTGAATAATGACCCTGATTCGATGACATTCAAGGTATTTGACCGTGAAATTAAGTTTACACGTGACGCATTTCATCTAATTACTGGTTTGAAGTGTTATTCCTTGCTAGACATCAAAGGTTTACATGAGAAAGGGAATAGGCTTTCGAAAATTTATTTCCCTGGAAAGGATCGAATTGAGTTGGGTGATTTGTTTAATTATATTTCTAGTCACACACATGGTATAGCTTCGACATTTGTAGCCAGCGATGATGATGCTGTTAAGTTGGCAATAATTTATTTTGTTGAATCTGTTTTGATGGGCAATCGGAAGAATAGGAATGTATCCGAGCAGATAATGAAAATTGTCGACGATGATGTACCCTGCTCTTCTTTCAACTGGGGCTCTCTTTCTTATGACACGCTATTAAAATCATTGAAGAGTTGTTTGAAGCCGAATGAGAATGAGATTGAGAAAGAGAAAGACAGAGATAAAGATAAGGATAGCTACACTATACTTGGCTTTCCTTTTGCTTTTTGTGATTGGATTATGGAAGTAATTCCTATTTTCCAAGGAAAATAATTTGTGAACTTTCAAGAATCTGGTTATCCTCAGATGTTATGTTATTCGAAAATTTATGTTTACTTTTTGTCATATAATAGTTGTATAAGTTGATCGAGATGTCACCATTTATTCTTGTTGAAGAAGAAGATACAGAGCCTCTTAGTGTGGAGGAGCCAATTTCACAAGATCAAAGCTCAAGGCCTTCTTCCACACAATTTGATGAACCCATACTTAAGGAATTTGTTAGAGTATGTCTTTCTGCCTTTGAATAGCATTAGTTTTTATTTGATTATTTTTTGCTTACGATACTTTTTTTTATGTTTTTTGATTCAGAGATTATCAGAGAGTTTTAAGAAGGATCTGCAAGCTGAATTTACCAGAACAAATCAGAAAATAGTTGTAGCAGAAAAAAAGACTGAGAATGAAATCATGGTAATATAATTAATTTCAGTTAGTCCAAGTTCAGGACTTTGTGTCCTTAACTTCTGAACTTAAAATTATAAGTTAAGGACTTTCTGTCCTTAACTTTTGAACTTGGAATTCAAAGTTAATGACTGCATGTCCTTAACTTTTTAACTTGTAATTGAAACTTAAAGATTGCATGTCCTTAACTTTTGAACTTGGAATTCAAACTTAAGGACTGCATGTCCTTAACTTTTGAACCTTCAAGTCAAACTTAAGGACTCATGCCCTTAACTTTTTAACCTGTAATTTAAACTTAAGGACTTCATGTCCTTAAGTTTTGAACTTAAAACTATAAGTTAAGGACTTCCTGTGCTTAACTTTTGAACTTGGAATTCAAAGTTAAAGACTGTCTGTCCTTAACTTTTTTACCTGTAATTGTAACTTAAGGACTGCATGTCCTTAACTTTTGAACTTGGAATTCAAACTTAAGGACTGTCTATCCTTAACTTTTGAACCTTCAAGTCAAACTTAAGGACTCATGTCCTTATTTCTTCAACCTGTAATTCAAACTTAAGGATTGCATGTCCTTAACTTTTGAACCTATCCTTAACTTTCTAAATTTGTTTCTTTCTCAGGTTTTAAAGAAAACTCTAGGATCAAATCTTGATACTTTATTGAAGATTTATGGGAAAGCTGATAAAAAGAACATAGAGAGAGAATCCAGTGTTCCAATTAGAAAAGATGGAGTTGAAGAAGATACAGAGCCTACTGTTACAATCAACAAAGATGCAGGCGGTGATGAACGTGATAATATGGATGTGCATGTAGAAGTTCAATATGAAAGCGATTTTAGAGATGCACATCTAGATGATGAAACTGAGAACGTTACTGATATTGGGAAAGGTTAGATATAGATTTTAAATTTTTTTCGTTGAAATTTATATTCAATAGAGTAATACATATAAACTTTTTTGTGATTACAAATATTTGTAGAATCTATTGATGGAGTGGAAGTTGAAGATGTAGGAGAATATCAAGACCAGGAAAATCCAAAAGAGAAAGGAGAAACAGAAAAAATTTGTAAATGTCGATTGCAATCTCATGAGGATTTAACAAGTCCATTGGGAACAAGTATCAGCGAGATTGTATGCAAATTCTTAGAAGGAACATATGATCTGTCTACACCTCTGTCATACAAAGAAAAATTTGGAGTTCAAACTTGTGCCAATCAATGTTAGATAAAATTTTCATTATATATTGTATGTTAGTTTTAGTGAATTATTAGAATAGGTATTAATTGCAAATGTTACATAATCTTTTGAAGCTGCAAGGGAAGAAGCTGGAGTGGAGTATCAAGAGAAAAGTGGAATACAATCTCAAGGCGTAGAAAAAACTGAAGGAACAAGGAGAAGTGAGATTGGTTCCAAATGGATAGATGCAACATGTGATCTCTCTAGACCTCCCTCTCTTAACGACAATATTGGAACCGAAGAAAATACTAGTGAAGATAATGATATAATTGGGATGATCTTAACTATTGCAAATGGTTAGACGATGTTTTATTTTATTTTATATATATATTTTTTAACCAAAGATTATTAACAAGTACTAATTGTGTTAGCTCTTGTAAATATTTTTGCAAAATCTTGTGAACAAGCAACTGAAGCACATGGTAAACAATTGCAAGATAAAGAAAATGTGCAATTGGAAGAAAAAGAAAATGATGCAAGTAATATCTTAGCTGAATTGTCTGTTGAAAAAATACAAGAAGTTAGTGTGCAGAAGACAGGTACTACTGATTGTGTCCTAAATATTATATTCATAATTGAAATTTTGTCTCTTCATTTGACGAGTTGCAGCAAACTAATATATATATATATATATATATATAGTGTTACTGGCAGAGGACAACAATGATGAAGCTCTTAACCAATATACAAGGAAAGGAAAGAGGGACGGTATTGGTTATGATGGTCCGTCATTTTCTATTCTTACTCCTACTCCTCCAAGTACACAAATATGCATTGATGGGGCTTTGACTATGGAGGTTGAGGGAAATGTTGAAGAAGAGCTTGGTTGAGGTAAAAGGAACAAGAAACTAAGTTGGCAGTTGAAATCTCCTTTTGATCAGGAAAGAAAAGCAGGAACTTCGATGACAGACAATCAAAATAGTCCGAAAAGTTCAGGCTGGATAAAATTAACATATACTCATAGGTGTATTTTTCATTATGCCACAGAAGATGAAAAATTAATGAAGAAATTCATTGCATGGTTGTGCAAGGAGAAAAGGAAAGGTCGCAAAAAAGAGTAAGTCTCTTAATGTATTTCACTATGTCCTTAACTTCTGTGATTGTAAGACTATATTTAGGACTACGTGTCCTGAACTTTTGAAGTTGTAAGTCAAAGTTCAGGACCATGTGTCCTTAATATTCGAACTTGTAATTCAAAGTTAAGGACTTCATGTCTTTAACTTTTGAACCTTCAAGTCAAACTTAAGGATTGTTTGTTGTTAAGTTTTGAACTTGGAATTCAAAGTTAAGGACAAATAGTCCTTAAGTTTTGAACTTGAAACTATTAGTTAAGGACCTCATGTCCTTAATTTTTGAACTTGATACCCAAAGTTAAGGACAGGCAGTCCTTAAGTTTTGAACTTGAAACTCAAACTTTAGGACCAAGTGTCCTTGGCTTTTGAACTTCTAATTCAAACTTAAGGACTGCATGTCCCTAACTTATATAATTAAGAACAGGTACTGTAAGTTCAAGACCAAGTTAAGGACCAAGTATCCTTAACATTTTAACTTGGAATTCAAAGTTAAGGACTGCTTGTCCTTAACTTTTGAACTTGGAATTCAAACTTAAGGATTGCGTGTCCTTAACTTTTGAACCTTCAAGTCAAACTTAAGGACTCACGCCCTTAACTTTTCAACCTGTAATTCAAACTTAAGGACTTCCTGTCCTTAGCTTTTGAACCTGCAAGTAAAACTTAAGGACTTCCTGTCCTTAACTTTTGAACCTGTAATTCAATCTTAAGGACTTCCTATCCTTAACTTTTGAACCTGCAAGTAAAACTTAAGGACTTCCTGTCCTTAACTTTTGAACCTACAAGTCAAACTTAAAGACTCATGTCCTTAACTTTTCAATCTGCAATTCAAACTTAAGGACATGTTTTAACTAATAAGTGAAAGTTAAGGACCAAATGTCCTTAACTTTTTCAATTTGAAACTCAAACTTCAAGACTTAGTGTCCTTTACTTTTTCAAAATAATTTGCAAAACTATGACAGTATGTCCTTAATATACAGAAGAACATCAACAAAGTTAAGGACATTGTGTCCTTAACTTTTTCAATTCAATTTGCAAATTGAGGATACTATGTCCTTAATATTATGTGATCAATTTTTATAGAATTATCGTAGAAGGTGATGTCTTTAACTTTATCAATCCAGAAATTAAAAAAAATAAATCAAATTTCTACTTACTGTATAAGAATCAATAGAAATCGAAAATAGTATAACTATGTCGAAATAAACATCAATAGAAACACATAAAAGTATAACTTACTGTAAATATATGTCGATTTTTGGATGAGAATGTTGAATTTTTGAAATCGGACGAAAATTTTCTTCAATTTCGACTATCACAGTGAAGTGCTGCTGCGTTGTTGCGGCTCGTTAATGTTAGCGTAGGTATAAGTTATAGCAGAAGGGTATTTTCGTCTAATCAAGTTATGTTTATTAAACCAGTGACCAAAAACTAAAGACATTTAAAACATTGACTTTAAAATAAAGACAGGTGCTGTTAGTGGCTATTTGTGCACATCTACCCCTATTTCCTGTGTTAAATACTAAAAAGCAATAAAGCGAAAACTATACTTAAATCATTAATTATCTCGATTTGTTCATAAAGTAGTTGGTACATTAATAAGATACCAATTCAAGCCGCCGAAGTCAATCTTTGTCTCCCCAAATGTAATATGCCTTTCTTCTTTTCCTCAAGACCAACTATAGTTCTAGATTTCTTTGAATAATAATTCTTCGAAAATTATTTTACTCGTTCCTCATCTTTGAAAAACTAATTAAAACCAAAGAAAAATGTCCATTTTCTTGATCTATTCAAACTACAACGGCGCCGTTCGCCCGTTCCTTTAAATTTTCCTTCTATTTATTTCTAAAAGGAAAAATAACTTAATCGCAAAGCAAAAAAATTCCATTATTAATAACCATATTAGGACTACGCTTAAAAGCGTTACAACTGAGAACTAAGCAAAAGCTCCGGACAACTTTCCGGCTATACTCCGCCGCAAAACTCGCCTGTCCTCCGCCGTGAATCTGCTTTCTAACTCGGCGTTTAACTCACTGAGTTACTGACTTCAACAAAATGGTTCAAGAATCTTTCATATACAGCTTTGTAGCGCGTGGGACAATGGTCCTAGCTGAGTACACAGAGTTTACTGGAAATTTTCCGGCGATTGCAGCTCAGTGTTTACAGAAATTGCCTTCTTCAAACAATAAGTTTACTTATAATTGTGATCATCATACTTTTAACTTCCTTGTTGAAGATGGTTATGGTAAATTTTCCTTTTATCTTTCAGTTTTAGCTCCTCCTTTTTGTATTGTTTTTAGTATCTTTTACACTTTTTTAGTTGGATTTGAAATGGGTATTGCTGGATCTTGAGTGGTAGCGTGTAAAAATGGAGTATTTATTGGATTTTGTCGGTAGAGTTTTAGGATTTAAAAAAAAAAAATTACAGTGTTGCTGGGAAGAAAGGGTATTATGGGTCTTGTGAAGAACTGGAGCCTTTATTGGATTCAGAGGTTAGAGTGCACGTCTTTTTTTATTATTTATGTTGAAAGATCGATTGGAAGAAATGTGAGTATTGTGCTTCAGCTAATTGGATCTTTGGCTTTTGAGGGACAAAATTGAACATTGAGAAGAAGCTCAACAATGATAAGTTTAGCAAGATTTTGAAATGCTTAATATATTGTAGCCGCAAGCACATATAATTAAAGGGGTAATGTAAAAATAGCCAAATTATAAGAGAGGAAAGAATACAAGGGTTACATATAGCTTACTCTGATTAGTCAAGGTTGAGGTTTTAATTGATAGATATTTCTCTGCTATACTTCCCAAGACATTTACCTTCATAGGCTGTGTTTCGAAGTTTGAATGTTCTGTCACTTATCTGCATTTATTTTTGTTATGAGAGATATTTCTGTAAATATAAAGCTGAGAATTTGGTTTAATACTTGAAAGTTAGTATTATGAGGTGAATGCAGTAGATATAGGATGTGAAATATCTATGTGGAATCAGTGAGATTCGTTTATTTACAGATGGCATGTTTGGGAATTAACTGATGGGAAGTGAGAGAACAACTTTGGCGGATGTTGTGCCCCTCTGTTTGTTGAATAGTCAATATTCTCTATACTTATCAAAGAACAACAATAGATTCTAATGGTTTATTGAATAGTCAAAATTATCTATGCTTAGCAAAAGAAATCCAGATTCTAACGAAATACTAGAAAAGAGGAGTTGTTTACAGAATCAATGATGATACGTACTTCATCCTAAAGAAGTGTAGTTTGCTACTTTTCATTTACAAATGACCAATGACGGGATGTAGAATTGTGAACTCATTCTATAGTTGTAGCTGTAACATGATTAAGGTACAACTTGGCTTTCTAATCTCAATGGAAGTCCTACACACAGCACTACGGGTCACGATTTAGTATGCTGTAGGTTGAAGAGCTGAATGAATGGAAAGGAGCTAATGGACTTAGAGTATAATTTCTGCTTACCTCGGGTCATATTGTAGTTTAGATAGAGTAGAGTGGATGAATGATGATCATACTAGTTCATGCTATATATGTACCTCTTGTTTAGACTGCAGCCCCTGCCTGCTCTTCTATCTATAAAGGAAAAAAGTTAAAGAAGCCAAGTCTGATCTCAAAGAATCTTTAGGCTGCTGAAATGTCTCGGCTAATGCTTTTTTTAATTTGGAGAAGGTGTCTCTGCTAATGATTTCACAGAGCCTTTACCACTTAAATTGTAAAATGATATCATTAGCTATATGGTCTTGTGTCTTGAGTCAAAAAGCTATATGGTGTGGTGTTTCCTAGAAAATCTGCTCGAGCTTGCTATTGCTTGATACCTGCTTGGAAAATGATGTTAATCACTTTTTTGCTGCTTCATTGACCTCCTTCCACTTAAGTGACTCCAACTGTCTTATACTAGAGTTTGATGCAGTAGCTGAACCTTATACAAGTCTGATTTAATGCATAACCTTTGCAGCTTATTGTGTTGTTGCCAAAGAATCTGCGGGGAAGCAAATTTCTATTGCATTTTTGGAACGTATGAGAGCCGATTTTAAGAAAAGATATGGTGGTGGTAAAGCAGATACCGCTGTGGCTAAAAGTCTTAATAAAGAGTTCGGGTATGTTGCTGAAGTATTCTCATATTATACTGCAGTTGTATTCTATTACAAACAGAAGTTTAACGGGTAAAATATGTCAACCTTTGCAGACCTGTCATGAAAGAGCACATGCAGTATATAATTGACCATGCCGATGAGATTGAGAAACTATTAAAAGTTAACGCCCAGGTGTCTGAAGTCAAAAGTATTATGTTGGAGAATATAGAAAAGGTATGCCAAATAAACTGGAAAAAGATCCCATGTTGTATATGATATTATCTGCTGCAATATGGTTCACTTGTTTCTTCATCGCGTGTATATTGTCCTCTTGCATCCTCTTTGGATTTTGACTAGGATGGATTGACTAGTATCCTGACAAAAAGTAGTAATTTTTTTCTCCTTCTCGTGCAGCTAAATGATCGTCTTGTAGCAGATATGTAGTTAAAAATGCAGCTTCTTTAATCCCGCCAAAAACTGTGCGAGTGTTTATGGATGAATATATGTTGGCGTGATATCTGATTAGAAAACATATCCTTAGACCTTACTGGGTACCTGACTGTAATGTTTTAAATCTTCCAATACTAATCTGTCCCTTCTGAAAACCATTGATGGACACCATAGGCCGGTGACAAAATCAATTTCAGAGTTCTAGAGATAAAAGAAAAAATTGGCCTTATGAAGAAATAGGTAGCATTTTGCTTTCAGAGAATTGAGTTTGCATCTTGGTTTGGGCTTAAAATTTATAAACTTCACCCAGTTAGGTGCTTTTTCCTTGTCAATCATATATAGTTTATCTAAATTATGGAATTTATCTTATCCCCTATTTTTACATGCATTAACTTAAACGCTTCCTTTTTGACTAACAAATCTTTGTTCAGATACAATGTCATCTTAAATCATGTAGTTGGTGTGGACCATTCATATCAGATTAGATAATTGTTTGAAACTAGATTGTTGTTCTTTTTTTTTTTCTTTTTAAATAGGTTAATAATGTGTGATCTTTTTAGATTTAGTATCAGGGAATCATAGCATCCTTTGTTCCTTAATGGATCCCGAAACCCTGTCAAAATTACGAAACTGTACCTTTTCAGTTAAGATGCATCTAATGTTTGGTAAAGCCTGTTGTTTGCCGCTCTCTTTAAGTTTCAATATACCATTGAGGAGAAGCGTCTTGAAATGTGATTGAGTTATGGTTGTTTTCTGAGGCAATGACCATGTGTTTCCTTTCTGATTTTGGTTGTAAGATGAATCAAATGGGACATAAATGAAAAAAAAAAAAAGCATCTCCAGGGCACTAATCTATTATGTGATGCATCAATATTTTGTCTTATTAAGTTATTTTTCTTGTGGATTTGCTCTGTCTCTGACATCACTTTGTGTTCCTTGGGATTACAACAATTCAACCATGAAGTGCTTTAATGGTCACTTGAATAAAGATGGCCGCTTATAGTGCCAATAACAGTAACAAGTAAAGAATTTCCACCTAGTTTGGAGGACGACTTCTTAAACGCTGTATTTATTATGCTGAAGCTCAGATTTAAGAAAATAGACCAACGGAAACTAGGAGTTCCAACTTCTGGCTAGCAGGGATGGCTGCTCCCTTTAATAGTAATTGTCCCGCTTCTTGTATCCAAACTTGATCAATGAGAGTTGTTGACATGCCTTATTCTGGGCTTTAGACATAAATGTGTATCTAATGCAATGTGCTTTTGTTATTATGTGTCAACATAATGTGGTTTTATGCTTCAGCAATTGCTTTAGGCTTTTACAAACATCTCTGTGTGTGGAATAAGCAACAATCAAGCTATTGAAACTTCCATTCGTTTGACTTGTTTAAACCTGTCAGGCCATTGAAAGAGGGCAAAACTTGACTACACTTAATGACAAGGCTGAAGATCTGCGTGATTCGGTAGGTTTGGTTGATGATTTCTATTTAATAGCAAGTGTTAGTAGCATCTGTAAGATGTCTGAAACCTTGTGTGTTTGCTTTCAGGCCCAAGAATTCAAGAAAAAGGGGACTCAAATACGGCGGAAAATGTGGTACCAGAATATGAAAATAAAGTTAGTTGTGCTAGCCATCATCCTAATGTTGGTTCTTATAATCTGGCTTTCAGTTTGCCGTGGCTTCAATTGCACAAACTAGCATATCAACAGCACACAATTGGGACCAAATTCATACAAATGTAGACTAACAGATCAAAACAGGCACATCGGCCTGTGTTTTCTTAATTTTCTTATAGATTTTTTTTTGAATGTCTCTTTCTTTTTTCATTATGGGGTCCGGCGGGGAGGGGTGGGATTAACTGTGTATTCTGTGCTGTGTAAATGGTGACTATGTAAGATATCTATTGTTGGTAGAGGAATCTTGATTCAGTACACTTATGTATGTGTTGTTGTCGCTACTGTGTTAAAACACAAAATCAGAAAGACTGTTAGAATAAAAAACTGGAAAAACAGTAAAGTATAAAAAAATATTCCGAGTCCATAATTTGCTTGTGCGTCCTTAAGGAATTTTAACCCCCTCACACGTTGCCAAGGTAATGGATTAAATCCTCCCAGGATGAAACGGAATAAACCTTCCTGCAACAATGGCAATACAAACTGCAGGATACCAAGGAACTCAAAGAACGAAGCAAAATCACACTTACGAATTTAGAAGAGATTCAGCGAAATAGAATGCAGGATTTTCAGAAGGAAGGAAGTTCTGTAATGTTTCAGTGTCCGGAAAACGAAGCAATGTTTCAGAATTTATAGGCAATTATTGAAAGAGGTGTGATGTCTGTTCAGGAAAAGGTGTGTTCAAGAAGAGAAAAACCAAGCCGAAGCCGAGCGAGCGACGACGACGGCGCGAGGGTTCATTCTCTTCAACTCCTTTTAAGAGCTCTAAGAAGTGATCCTATATATACACTAGAGGTGTTAATCGGGCCGGGCTGACCCGCTAACAGCCCGGTTCAACCCAGATCAGCCCGATCCAGCCCGTTACTGTAGCAAAAAACGCGGGTTGGGACGGGTTGGGCGGGGGGCGGGCTACAAACGTTAATTTTTTTTTTAAACGGGTGGCCGAACCCGCTACAACCCGTTAAGCCCTTAACGGGTTCTTAACGGGCTACAGTCCGGTTCAGCCCGTTAACCCATAATATATATATATTTTTTTATTTTTTTTATTAAAATCTTACCGTTGCCAACGTTCACATAAGTTAATTAAAAAAAAAAAAAAATTTATATATAGCCCGACCCGCCCGAGCCCGTTAAGCTCGAACCCGTACGGGCCCTATAGAACCCGAAAAATCCCAGCCCGCCACCAACCCGTTAACCCCAGCCCGATAACAACCCGCCCCGAACCCGTACGGGCTGACGTTTTTTTTGTCCAGCCCGTCCCAACCCGCCCGATTAACACCTTTAATATACACACATAAATGTAGTTGTCCTTCACCGTTGAGGGACAAAGTTCATTTGACAAGACTCACTTGATTCAAATTTTTCAAATTTTCATTTTCGCTCCGTTTTATTTCCCACCATTTCCCAATTCACACTCTCAGACTTTAAAGCCCAATACTTTAAAGTCCAACATGTGATTGAAAACTACCATTTTTTGGAATGTTCTATGAAATTTTGGTTCTCCTTAATTTGTTGCCACCATTATTTTGGGTCAACTACTTGAAACTCAGCTGATTTTAGTTGAATCTCAAACTAGATAGCACGTAAAATATTGAAACAACTTCCGTTTCCTGAAATGAATCTTTTTTTAAAAAAAGAGAGAGAGAGAAGTACACCAATTTTGCCACTGGAAACGAGCTTAATTACAATTATTATCTGTAATTTCTGTTTCATTATTTGATATACCTGTTAATACTTCGTTATTTTTTCTGGTAACTATTGATATTTTATTACCAAATGGAAGTATTAAAATGTTTCCGTGTCAAAATCATGGTAAATAGATTTAAATGACTCGAATTTTTTGCAGTCTCACTCCCATTCTAAATTTTCATGCTTGTTTGCTTCTATACATCATTCTGGTTCCATTTTCCCTCTAATTTGTGATCGACTTATCCGCTCATTTGGCAAATCTAATACTTCCTCCGTTTCAATTTATGTGAACCTATTTTCTTTTTGATCCGTGCCAAAAAGAATGACCTCTTCCCTTATTTGGAAACAATTTACCTTTATGCAACACAAAATATTTGTGCCTCATTTTACACCACAAGTTCAAAAGTCTTCTCTCTTTTCTTAAACTCCGTTGAGTTCACATAAATTGAAACGAAGGGAGTAAATTTTACGTAAATTAAGCAAAATCTTGTGTCTTTATTTATAAAAATATGCGAGACAGAATGCAAAGACTAGATTGTTGGTGAATTACCAAAATGAACTTGATGACATGTTGTCACAATCCAAAATTCACCTAGTAGTGATAATATCTAACCCAAGCCAGTAGGCAAGTTTAGGGGTGTTAAAACTAACCCAAGCCAATTTGACCCGCTCAACTAGCCCAAATTTGAATGGATTTGGGTTAGAGCAATTTTGAAGATGGATTATTTTGGGCTAGCCCAAGTTAACCCATCACAAATTATCAGCCCAAATAGACCTATGATGATACCCAACCTTTACCCATGAAAATGCTCAATCATAGTAGGCGTTTCGACATGAATTCCAAAATAGATTTTCAAATTTAAAATTTCACTAAAATTTGAATTGAAGATGAAGTTGTATTTGGTTACAATTTTTGCAACATATTTGGATGTACTTTTTTGCAAAATCATAAAATATGATTTATACCCAATAACTTGTAAAAAATATCAAAACCGCCCCAATTTAATTATTCTACTTGAAATAAACTATCAAGCATGCTATTGTATAACTGTTATCATATTCTACTTTACTTCAATATACAGAAGATGTAAAATTAATATCACATTTTCCAACATAGTCTGCTTCCCACTGCTATTACCAGTACTTGTATTCATATTTACAGGCCCAATACCAACATGGTAGTCGTCACAAGAAAATGGTTCATTATCCGCTGCAGTAGCTTCATTTGATCGTCGAGGGAAAACAGGCGGGTAGTTGTAGGTTAATAATTGATGGGGTCATTTTATAAATTTTAAAATTATAGGGTAAATTTATAATATTAAAGACTAGTGAAAATGCATTTTAATTGAAAAACTGGAAAGACCTAGTTTTTCAAATTTGAAAATGCAGTTTTAAGTGAAATTAGAAAAATTGGTAAGATATTGATAACAAACATTATTTTCAAAAAAAAATTTGGAAAAAAGGAAAATTTTTGTGTGTCCAAACGGGCTCTTAGAGTTCTACCTTGACCGAGAAGTTTTATTGTGTGATGCTCATTTTTATCTTGTAAGCATGTGATTTTTGCCCTATATGAAACACTCCTATAAAATTCCAAGAAAATAGATTTTCTGTTAATTATTTGCCATTTTAAGAATTTTTATAGAATTTTATTTAATTGCTTGCATTTTGTGCATGTTTAAGTTTTATTTAAATAATAAAAAATACTAAAAAATACTGTGCAGTGCGTTTAGACTTTATTTTGCATTTTTAGGAATAATCAGTAAATACTTGTTTTATAAAAATTGAAAATTACAAAAAAATAGCTCATTTTTATATTTTTTATCTTTTAATTTTAGTTTATTGATTTTTTTCTTTTAATTTAGAATTAAGTAATTTTTATAATTTTTGTAATTAGGTAATTAATTTAACTTTACATTTTTAGATTAATTTAGGTTCCTAATTTAATTTAGGATTTTTAATATTAAAAAGAAAAGAAAAAAAGGGAAATAAAATAGGTTAATTTTAAAGATTCGGTTTTGTTTTGAAATTGGACTGACCTTGACACCCAAATCAGCCCAATTTATACCCAAAGATCTGCGCACAACCCAAGCCCAAAACCAAACACACTCGTCTAACCCACTCTCAAACCAAACGACCTTGTTTTGTAGTGAGCTGATCACAGCCGTTGGATTTTGATAATCTAACGACTTGGAACTGAGGGCTTGTTTAATATATATATATATATATATATATATATATATATATGTGTTAGAATTAACCCCCATACCCCATTTGAACCCCTCCTCCCAAATCCGCCTCTAACCCCAAATCTAATAGAAACCCTAGCTGCCTCAATATCCTTACCGTCTTCGTCTCCAACCACCAGTCAGAAATCGCCCACGGCGGCAGCGA
>MU680649.1:9772-60977 GCA_026770625.1 Nicotiana glauca | reverse complement strand
CCAGGAGGATAGAACCAACGAATCGTTGTTTCGACAGTGGTCATGAATTTATGAATACCTCATCCGTCATGTCAATATTGTAAGAGTTAGAACAATACCTATGTATATCATGCAGAGCATGGGATGTGTAGCGATTTTCTTCTAGGTGATTAGAGAAAAGAGCTTCGGATGATTAGGGCGAATGATCTTCGGATAATTGGGGAAATAGTATTGCTAATAGTAAGTGATTTGACGAGAGTATATGTCTCATAAAAAGGTAATGTTATTAAACTAATGATATTTCGGTAGTATTGCGGCATGTTCTTGTTTGGTCCGCTGATGGTACTGATGAGCTTGAGGTACGGCTCTTTTATTTGAGTCATTTTTTTTCATGACTTGAGTATGTTTAGGCCGTTTCTTATTGGTGCGCGTATTATGCAAGTTATGGCTTAGGCCTGTATTGAGGTGTCATATCACCAGAGTGGTGTGTTGGATTCGAGGTGATCATTGGGGTCATTGATGAATACGAACAGATTTAATTTCAGCATGTTTGATGGGTAAATATCGAGGTTTGGTTCAAACATTTGTTAAGAAAATTGCTAGAGGAGAAATTGCCTCATGAATGGTTGATATGTGCAATGGTTATGATTTATTGCATGTTTTAATTATCATTGGCAGTGTATGAGAGTGTTGGAATGAGACATTGGCTAATAAGAGATTTCTATCGGTATTTGGTTGTTGTAGGCAGCTGCTGTGAATGGAAGTTATCGCTGCATTTGTTTGAGTTATTGGTATATCATATAATTGCACCTAAGTTTGTAGGCATGGTCTATTACAGCTAGTTCAGACTTATTTTGAATGTAGGTGGGAGGTTCTGATCTTGTGTATGATTCCGAAAAGGTGAAATGTGGCTCTATGATTTATGGGCTAGACTAGATTGTGTGGTTTTAGTTAAAACGCGTTATCGGACCCATGTGAGATAGGGTGACGTGGGATAATCCCCGAGTTTATGCTTGATAAGGTCATTCAGCTTTTGGTTGGCTTCTAGGACAACTCTGGGTATGCTCGAGGACAAGCGTTTGTTTAAGTTGGGGAGAATGTGACGACCCGACCTGTCCTCTCGTGAGTTACTGCCCCGTTCTTCCCATTTTCTGCTTCCTCATATTTCATTATCGGTATTAGGTGCATTAGAATTTATTTGGAGTGATTTTGATAAGAAATGAGACATTTAGTCTCTTTAAAGAAGACTTAAGTTGAAAAAAGTCAACCAGACGTTGACTTATGAGTTAGAGGGCTCGGATGTGAATTCCTATGGCCCGGTTAGCTCCGAGAAGTAATTTGTGACTTAGAAGTGTGATCAGAAGTGATTTTGGAGGTCCGGTGTAGAATTAGGCTTGAGTTTGCGAAGTTAGTATTTTGACTATTTTCGGTTGATAGGCGAGATTTTGATATAGGGGTCGTAATTGAATTCCAAGAGTTTCAATAGTTTCGTACGATTATTTTTGACCTATGCGCATATTCGGATTTGGATTTGGAAGTCCGTATGATAATTTGGCGCATTTTGGCAAAAGTTAAGAAATAGATGATTTTTGAAAAGCTTGACCGGGAGTTGACTTTTATGATATCGGGGTCAAAATCTTATTATTAAAATTTGAACAAATCCATTATGTCATTAGTGACTTGTATGTAAAATTTGAAGTCATTCCGGATTCATTTGATACGTTTCGGCACGCGCTTTGTAAAAGGAAAAGTTTGAAACTCATAAGTTCAAATTGAGGTGTGAATTGTAGCTTCGACGTTTCTTGGCATGATTTGAAACTTCGAGTAAGCCTGAATGATATTTTAGAACTTATTGATATACTTGGTTGAGGTCCCGAGAGCCTCGGGTGGAGTTGGATGGTTATTGGAGTTTAACTTGGCATTTCAAGAATGTTTCGATGCCGTTCTTCAAGAATAAGTGGTATACTGTTACGCAAATGAGCTCCAAATTTAGTTTTGATTGAATAATTAGATCCGTATCGAAATTTCGGAGCCATAGCAAAAAGAATCGTCCAATTCAGACAACGTATGAGAGAGTTATGCCCATTTTCGTGTCGGAAAAAAACATTAATTGCCCATCGCCAGCGCCCAGGGTAGCGCGGGGCACCATCCATGGCGCCGGGATTTTTTGGGCTACTGGATCCAGCGCCACAGGCTGCGCCCGGCTCCACCTGTGGCGATCGAATCGGAAAAACTCAATAAAAAGGGTGGGTCTTTGGCAATTTTTGACGAAAACAAACTTGGGAGCTCGGTTTGGACGATTTTCAGAGGCAAACTTCACCCCAAAACTTGGGGTAAGTGTTTTTAACTCCCTTGTGATTATATTCCATGAATTAATCTTCATTTTTGGGGGTAGATTCTTGATATTCAAGAAAAATGGAGGAATTTTCTAAAATTCTATAAAATGAATTTTCAAGATTTGAACATCGATCCAGAGTCGGATTTTGGTAAAATTGGTATGGTTGAACTCGTGGAGAGATAAGGAACCCATTGATGTAAAAATTTCTGGATTTCGAGAAATGGGCCCGGGGCTCGAGTTTTGCAAATTTCATGAATTTCGATATTTTTTTTCGAGTCTTTTCGATTGGGTTATATTCCCTTAGCCTATTGTAATGTATTCGTTATGGTTTGGGCCAGATTCGACGCGTGAGGAGGTCGATTCGAGAGGAAAGGGCATTGCAAGCTAGTCTTTAGCCGGCTAGAGGTGAGTAATGCTTGTAAATGATATCCTGAGGGTTTGAAACCCCGGACTTTCACATCGTAACGCTATATTGAGGCGTGACATGCATTCTATGATGAGTGCGGGGTCGTTCACTGTCGGAGATTGCGACTTGGTCCATCCCGAGTGTTATTTTCTACTATATTGGCGATTGATACGCATACTTTATTATTGAGAATTGAGCTTATTGCTAAGTTTGGGGCCTTGTGCCGACCGGTAGAATCCTTAGGGGATCCTCGTTTGTTTTTCCTCACTTTTTTGCATAAAACCATACTTTCAGTCATGTTTCAACTGTTAAAAATATTATAAGAACTATATTTTTGAACATGAATATTGAATGAAAAGTATATGAGGGCTGAGATCCCTATAACATGTTATGCCCGAGAGGCTGTGCATTACTTGGCTGAGATGGGTCGAGGACCCTATAGTGAGGATGTTTATACTTGATATGGATCGGGCTGCACGCCGCAGAAATGACATATTGATATGGACCGAGCTGCACGCCGCAGCAATGATACATTGATATGGATCGGGCTGCACGCCGCTGCAATGATATATTAATATTGAGGCCGAGAGCCTATTTGATGCCACGAGATGGCTTATATTGCGCTTGGGCTGTAGGAGCCCCTCCGGAGTCTGTACACACCCCCAGTGAGCCGCGTCGATGATAAATAAATAGAGCGGGCTGCATGCCGCAACGGGTACTATAGTGTACCTTCATATGCATTGCATTGCACTTATGCATTTGTTCCTTATCTGCATTATCTGCCATAATAATTATGTGCTCTTGTTCATTTTTTGGTTGCTTCATACCGTTCTGAGCCTGAGGGGCTGATACTGTTCTGAGATACTGATATTGAGCCCGAGAGGCTGATGTTGTACTCTGCGAGTTGGGAGTTAGCCCGAGAGGCTGATGTTGTACTTTGTGAGTTGGGAGTGAGCCCGCGGGGCTGATACTGTATTGAGAGGTTGATATTGAGCCCGAGGGGCAGATTTCTGATTATTTCTTACTTGCTGAAATTATTTTCGCAACTATTGAAAGGATCATTTTCAAAAAAGGTTTAAAACTGAGCCAAGATACTTCGAAAGATTTCACAGTTTTCACTGATTTTTCTCAATTTAAGGGCTTTTCACTGCTTCTATACAGCATGATGATCTGTTATACGTGATTTTTACTGCTCAGTTATTATTTACTTTCATTACTCACTGAGTTGGAGTACTCACTTTACTCCCTACACCTCGTGTGCAGATGCAGGTACTTGTTCACCCGGTAGCGGGTTTTGAACTGATTGAAGATTTGCTATTATAGCTGAGCTAGGTGACCGCCAGCGTCCGCGGCACTGGATTTTCTCCCTTATTTTCTGTTGTTCATGTTATTTCAGACTATGTTCCCATCTCCGGACTTGTAGTACTTTAGTGAACTCTGTAGTAGCTTATGAATGGTGACACCCCGATGTCAGGTTGTGTTGGGATGGTTTCCTGTTATTATTGTTGTTTTTCGCACTCTTGATAATGTTAATCATGTTTTAGCTTTATAAACGTTACCTATCTGTTAAAAGTAAGTGTTGTGTTTTGTTGTCCGGCCTTGTCTTCACAAGACGCGCCATCACGACCGGGTTTGGGATTCGGGTCGTGACAAGTTGGTATTAGAGCCTATGTTACTAGGTCTCGCGAGTCATGAGCAGGTTTAGTAGAGTCTCGCGGATCGGTATGGAGACGTCTGTATTTATCCTCGGGAGGCTGCAGAACCTTTAGGAGAAACTTCATATTATTGAAATTCTTATCGTGCGCCCTTGATTCAGCTTGAAAAGTAACTCATACAATTCCTTCCGCGTGAACGTATGCGCGAACGAGCGCTCAGTATTAGATGTGCCTTGATGGCTTGTAATTCCTCGATCGAAGGGCGAGACGTGATCTCTGTGAGTTTGATGTTAGGCCAGTCTGGAGGACTTGAGGCCATCTCTGTGCCTATGGCTTGAGCGCCGAGGTGCTGATTGTGCGAGCAAGTGTTTTGAACTTATATGTCTGGTATTGTCCCTATTAGTGGGAATGATGGTTGGATAGCTACGTGAGGAGTATGTTAGTACTGCGAGATGTATCTATATGACTTGGAAGTGACGAGGAAGGTCTACTGGATGATAGATGAACTATTAAGTGTATGACTTCCATTGTGATAGGATGTGTAGCCCCAACTTATGGGCACATGAAAATCTTTTCTTGTCTCCTGTTTGGAGTGAAGTAAATTTCATGTTACGGTATGAGTTTAGACTTAAGAAGATTAAGTGATTGTGTAATGTGTATGGCAGTGGAAGGTATACAAAAATATTAACTAAAGGTAAAGCTAATGGGTAATTGGTTTATGAGGGGAAGCTATTTGTCATACTAGTTAGATAAGTCTGGGAGCTGAGATCGCTTCTGTAAATGTATTATGACGAAATCTATGAGTCGAAGAGCCCATCTTGAAGGTCGAAAACATTAAGGAAAGAAAATGTTCTTACTTGGTTAAATAGCCCAATAATTGAGGGTCGAAAGGTATTTTCCATGTGTTACGATTCAAATAGGTGCAATGCATGTCCATGTATCAATTTTGATAGTATAATACATGTAATATTGAGATTAATGTAATTGATATACACTGTGATGCTTTGTCAAGTTGTGGATGTGTTGTTAGGATGGTTTTGGTGATTCTCTGGCAGGTGGATAGGCCCAATTACAAAGGAGACTCTGCCGAAATATTTGAAAAATTTGGGACTTAGTAAAAATTTGGTTGCCTAGAGAGTAGGCTTAACTGTTATGTGAGTGAATGCAAGAAAACACGGAAGAGTTAAAATTCCAGATGATTTGTGTTTCCACAAGCTTATGAAAGAGTGAGTTTAATCTCAATATGGTATTACGACAACAATGGAGTATATACGTTATTAGTATAGTGTGTTGTGATATATGGCTTCGAGCCAAGTTGGGGAGCTTGCTATTGGTTAGCGGATTGTGCGGTTATGTACTATGTTAGTTCTGATTTGATGCATGCTGGTGAATCAGTTATGGTTATGGAATTTGGGTCAAGAATGACACGAGTGAAGGAATTTTTTTGACAAGATGTTAAGAGCTCGGATGAGCAGGAGATAAGTTTCGATGTTTACGGTAAGTTGGTATTGTCTTCAGCGTCACCTAAGATTGGTGTTTTGTAAAAAGTGTTTTGCGTCCTGGTTAATGATTCTTGATCGCTCTTCAGCGTTAGTACGACTGGTGGTTTGGAGGTACGCTCTAGATATTGTTGTGGTATGCTGTGGGAGTGTGTCCCACGAGAAGATTATATAAGTATGGCATGTGATCACTTGATTGATTAATGATGTAAACAAATTATGAAGTTGTAATGGTGTCGTTAACTTGAAGATTCATGCCTGAAGGGCACTTGGCAAATTGGGTTGTAAACTGGGGAGGATTGCTCTGATTGTGATGGCTGTTCTTGTGTTTTATGAGGAAAATGGGAGTTATTATGGACCTTTGAAAGGTTATCAGACTATTTCAGTGTAATCAGAATCAGCTTGAAGTCGGTGGATAGATTTAATGTGAATAATGGCTCTATATCAGGCCAGATGTGTGCATTTTAGTAACGCGATTCTCATGGAGCAGTAGTTAGGTTGATGTTTCTTCGTCAGATATTTCGCGTAGTGATGCATTGCGCCGTGTGAGTTGTGAGACGGCTTGAGAAATTTCTATGTGTTGAGAATCCGTGTAGGAATGACGTTATATGAGCACTTGGCTCTTGAAAAATTCAGATTGTATATCGCACCTCAGTTGTGCTTGAGAGTTGTAGCTTATAACTCTATATGTCCCTCAGAGATATTATTGTGAACTTAGCATGCCTACGACCGATACTCAGTATTTTTTTGTAATGAGCAAATTTGGCTCGATGTGCATCTCCTTATGTGAGATCTAGGTATGGATCGGGTGGCACACCGCCATAGGTATGTTATCTGGATCGGGTTGCACGCCGCAACGGTGTGATGTTGAGTATAGTTTTCTATATGGTATTTTGTATGCCTTGCTTCCTGTTTTCTAAAGAAAGTTTGTATTAGTGTGTGAGATTGGTAATTCCTTCCAGAGTTTGTTTCCCTTTTGTACCGCATTCGAATTTGGTAGCCTATTGGTATACTGAGGCATCATATGCGACTTTTGATTATGTCTGGGGTGGCTTATTGCCTGAGCAGTTCGTACTGGGTGAGACGAGATCATTGAAATTGAGATTTGTGCAATCTGAGTATATGAAGTAAATTAAGGAGCTAAGACCATGATTTGGCTCAAAATGAGGTGATAGTTCTTGCCAGGAGGATAGAACCAACGAATCGTTGTTTCGACAGTGGTCATGAATTTATGAATACCTCATCCGTCATGTCAATATTGTAAGAGTTAGAACAATACCTATGTATATCATGCAGAGCATGGGATGTGTAGCGATCTTCTTCTAGGTGATTAGAGAAAAGAGCTTCGGATGATTAGGGCGAATGATCTTTGGATGATTGGGGAAATAGTATTGCTAATTGTAAGTGATTTGACGAGAGTATATTTCTTATAAAAAGGTAATGTTATTAAACTAATTATATTTCGGTAGTATTGCGGCATGTTCTTGTTTGGTCTACTGATGGTACTGATGAGCTTGAGGTACGACTCTTTCGTTTGAGTCATTTTTTTCATGACTTGAGTATGTTCAGGCCGTTTCTTATTGGTGCGCGTATTATGCAAGTTATGGCTTAGGCCTGTATTGAGGTGTCATATCACCAGAGTGGTGTGTTGGATTCGAGGTGATCATTGGGGTCATTAATGAATACGAACAGATTTGATTTCAGCATGTTTGATGGGTAAATATCGAGGTTTGGTTCAAAAATTTGTTACGAAAATTGCTAGAGGAGAAATGGCCTCATGAATGGTTGAACTGAGCAATGATTATGATTTATTGCGTGTTTCAATTATCATTGGCAGTATATGAGAGTGTTGGAATGAGACATTGGCTAATAAGAGATTTCTATCGGTATTTGGTTGTTGTGGGCAGCTGCTGTGAATGGAAGTTATCGCTGCATTTGTTTGAGTTATTGGTATATCATATAATTGCACCTAAGGTTGTAGGCATGGTCTATTACAGCTGGTTCAGACTTATTTTGAATGTAGGTGGGAGGTTCTGATCTTGTGTATGATTCCGAAAAGGTGAAATGTGGTTCTATGATTTATGGGCTAGACTAGATTGTGTGATTTTAGTTAAAACGCGTTATCGGACCCATGTGAGATAGGGTGACGTGGGATCATCCCCGGGTTTATGCTTGATAAGGTCATTCAGCTTTTGGTTGGCTTCTAGGACAACTCTGGGTACGCTCGAGGACGAGCGTTTGTTTAAGTTGGGGAGAATGTGACGACTCGACCTGATCCGTCATCTCGTGAGTTACTACCCCGTTCTTCCCATTTTCGGCTTCCTCATGTTTCATTATCGGTATTGGGTGCATTAGAATTTATTTGGAGTGATTTTGATAAGAAATGAGACATTTAGTCTCTTTAAAGAAGACTTAAGTTGGAAAAAGTCAACCAGACGTTGACTTATGAGTTAGAGGGCTCGAATGTGAATTCCGATGGTTCGGTTAGCTTTGAGAAGTTATTTGTGACTTAGGAGTGTGATCGAAAGTGATTTTGGAGGTCCGGTGTAGAATTAGACTTGAATTTGTGAAGTTAGTATTTTGACTATTTCCGGTTGATAGGCGAGATTTTGATATAGGGGTCGGAATTGAATTCCAAGAGTTTCAATAGTTTTGTACGATGATTTTTGACCTATGCGCATATTCGGATTTGGATTTGGAAGTCCGCAGGATAATTTGACGCATTTTGGCAAAAGTTGAGAAATAGATGATTTTTGAAAAGCTTGACCGGGAGTTGACTTTTATGATATCGGAGTCAAAATATTATTATGAAAATTTGAACAATTCCATTATGTCATTAGTGACTTGTATGTAAAATTTGAAGTCATTCCGGATTCATTTGATACGTTTCGGCACGCGCTTTGTAAAAGGAAAAGTTTGAAACTCATAAGTTCGAATTGACGTGTGAATTGTAGTTCCGACGTTTCTTGGCATGATTTGAGAGTAAGTCCGAATGATATTTTAGAACTTGTTGATATACTTGGTTGAGGCCCCGAGGGCCTCGGATGGAGTTGGATGGTTATTGGAGTTTAACTTGGGCATTTCAAGAATGTTTCGATGCCGTTCTTCAAGAATAAGTGGTATCCTGTTACGCAAATGATCTCCAAATTTAGTTTTGATTGAATAATTAGATCCGTATCGAAATTTTGGAGCCATATAAAAAAGAATCGTTCAATTCGGACAACGTATGAGAGAGTTATGCCCATTTTCGTGTCGGAAAAAAAAATTAATTGCCCATCGCCAGCGCCCAGGGTAGCGTGGGGCACCATACCTGGCGCCGGGATTATTTGGGCTATTGGATCCAACGCCACAGGCAGCGCCCGGTGCCACCTGTGACGCCCGAATCGGAAAAACTCAATAAAAAGCGGGTCTTTGGCCATTTTTGACGAAAACAAACTTGGGAGCTCGGTTTGGGCGATTTTTATAGGCAAACTTCACCCCAAAACTTGGGGTTAGTGTTCTTAACTCCCTTGTGATTATATTCCATGAATTAATCTTCATTTTTTGGGGGTAGATTCTTGATATTCAAGAGAAATGGAGAAATTTTCTAAAATTCTATAAAATGAATTTTCAAGATTTGAACATCGATCCGGAGTCGGATTTTGGTAAAGTTGGTATAGTTGAACTCGTGGGGAGATAAGGAACCCGTTGATGTAAAAATTTCTAGATTTCGAGAAGTGGGCCCAGGGCTCGGGTATTGCAAATTTCATGAATTTCGATGTTTTTTTTTCGAGTCTTTTCGATTGGGTTATATTCCCTTAGCCTATTGTAATGTATTCGTTGTGGTTTGGGCTAGATTCGACGCGCGAGGAGGTCGATTCTAGAGGAAAGGGCATTGCAAGCTAGCCTTTGGCCGGCTAGAGGTGAGTAATGCTTGTAAATGATATCCTGAGGGTTTGAAACCCCGGACTTTCACATCGTAACACTATATTGAGGCGTGACATGTATTCTATGATGAGTGCGGGGTCGTTTACTGTCGGGGATTGCGACTTGGTCCATCCCGAGTGTTATTTTCTACTATATTGGCGATTGATATGCATACTTTATTATTGAGAATTGAGCTTGCTGCTAAGTTTGGGGCCTTGTGCCGACCGATAGAATCCTTAGGGGATCCTCATGTGTTTTTCCTCACTTGTTTGCATAAAACCATACTCAGTCATGTTTCAACTATTAAAAATGTTATAAGAACTGTATTTTTGAACATGAATATTGAATGAAAAGTATATGACGGCTGAGATCCCTATAACTTGTTATGCCTGAGAGGCTGTGCATTACTTGGCTGAGATGGGTCGAGGACCCTATAGTGAGGATGTTTATACTTGATATGGATCGGGCTGCACGCCGCAGCAATGACCTATTGATATGGATCGGGCTGCATGCCGCAGCAATGATACATTGATATGGATCGGGCTATACGTCGCAGCAATGATATATTGATATTGAGGCCGAGAGCCTATTTGATGCCACGAGATGGCTTATATTGCGCTTGGGCTGTAGGAGCCCCTCCGGAGTCTGTACACACCCCCAGTGAGCGCCGTCGAAGATAAATAAATGGAGCGGGTTGCACGCCGCAACGGGTACTAGAGTGTACCGTCATATGCATTGCATTTCACTCATGCATATGTTCCTTATTTGCATTATCTGCCATAATAATTATGTGCTCTTGTTTCATTGTCTGGTTGCTTCATACCGTTCTGAGCCTGAGGGGCTGATACTGTTCTGAGATACTGATATTGAGCCCGAGAGGCTGATGTTGTACTCTGTGAGCTGGGAGTGAGCCCGAGAGGCTGATGTTGTACTTTGTGAGTTGGGAGTGAGCCCGCGGGGCTGATACTGTACCGAGAGGTTGATATTGAGCCCGAGGGGCAGATTTCTGATTATTTCTTACTTGTTGAAATTATTTTCGCTACTATTGAAAGGATCATTTTCAAAAGAGGTTTAAAACTGAGCCAAGATACTTCGAAAGATTTCACAGTTTTCACTGATTTTTCTCAATTTAAGGGCTTTTCACTGCTTCTATACAACATGATGATTGTTATACGTGATTTCTTACTGCTCAGTTATTATTTACTTTTATTACTCACTGAGTTGGAGTACTCACTTTACTCCCTACACCTCGTGTGTAGATGCAGGTGCTTGTTCACCCGGTAGCGGGTTTTGAGCTGATTGAAGATTTGCTATTATAGCTGAGCTAGGTGACCGCCAGCGTCCGCGGCACTGGATTTTCTCCCTTATTTTCTATTGTTCATGTTATTTCAGATTGTATTCCCATCTCCGAACTTGTAGTACTTTAGTGAACTCGTTAGTAGCTCATGACTGGTGACACCCCGATATCGGGCTGTGTTGGGATGGTTCCCTGTTATTATTGTTGTTTTCCGCACTCTTGATAATGTTAATCACGTTTTAGCTTTATAAATGTTAATTATCCGTTAAAAGTAAGTGTTGTGTTTTGTTGTCTGGCCTTATCTTCATGAGACGCGCCATCACAACCAGGTTTGGGATTCGGGTCGTGACACACCACTTGGGAGATTTATGGTGTCCCAAGTCACTGGTTGAATCCCGAATCGAGCAAAGATTTACTTTGTTTAACAGTCCGTGAACCAGAAATCTGAGTAAGGAATTCTGTTTACCCGGGAGAAGGTGTTAGGCATTCCCGGATTCCATGGTTCTAGCACGGTCACTCAATTGCTATATTCAGCTTAATTATCTGATTTTGGAACATTTTGAACCTATGTGCAAATTTTAGCTTTTATCCGCTTTTATTCAATTTTTAAAGAATGTTGAACGTCATTTAAAATATGTCTTTGAATTGCGTCATATGAAATGCACCCGCAATCCGGAACATATCTTATTCAACATTTTGGGATTTGGATTTGGGTCGCAGAAAATGCACACCTGAGTTTAAGAAGTTAAAATTATTAAATAACGTGCCTAAAAGCAGCTAACGTGTTGTTAACTTTGCGAGGGCCATGAAAATTAGCTAAATGACATGCCTCATGTTCTAAAATTGAAAGGAATAATCAAACGAGGGCCAAGCATTTGAGATTTTGTTTGGCTTGGCATGACTCGAATTATTTTATCTCAAAAGGTCTCTAAACTAACTCATGAGGGCCTTGCACCATGAGTTATCTAGTTAAGGCTTGTCTCAAACCCAAAGAAAGGATGAATTAATTAAAGGCTACTAGAAGTGTGATTGTCCCAAACATTAAAGTCCATAGTAATTCAACACCAATGTAAATTATTCCAGTATTTGGGCCTGAGAACGAAACCCAATGCCACAATTGCAAAGACTGTTATGGGTTGATCGCACCAAAAGTACGAGAATTGGGCCATGAAATCTAATTTGAGGCCAACCCAGCGAATCAAGATCCATCACTAAGTCCCTTTGGACAATACCCCACAATTCTTGAAATGATCCAAGAAGCTAACATAACATATATAACACATTTAGATTTGGACTCAGGCTGTGCGTATAAACCACCGTTTGGTTTCCAGATTGTTACAGGATTCGTTTGAAACCAGGACTCGCAACTGAGCCCAAATTCAAGGCCAACCCTCCTCAGCGGAGGAAGGAGATTCAAGATCGAGTTCCTAAGGTCTCATAATAACACTGATTTGAATGATCGGACATTAATAAAATGCTACTGATTTTTTAAGCGCAAAGTGATATTCTACTTTAAAACTGGAATAACATGCAATGTTTTGAATTCTCAACTTTTAAATTCTCAACAACTAAATGACATGCTACTTCAATCTTTGGACCCACAGGGGAAGGAAACATTAGCAATTTCTGGAAATTAATACTTTAATAGCCAAAAATCCACATTATCAAGACTGACCTTTTAGAAACCTCAATTAGTATTACAACAGTGACTGACCCAAACCCTTGTCATGATTAATATATTCACTTAATGCTCATTTTTCATGCTTTGAATATTTTATTCAACTGAATATAAACTAAAAGATAACATGTGAAATAATAAAAAATTCAAGGTGTCCTATCTATGCCAACATTCTGACTAAGAGGTCCAACCAAAGACCATCTGATAAAACAACATACTTCTGACCATAGCAAAATGATTTCATCACAGTCTGCAATCACAGGCATAACACTAACATCCACATTGAATCATATATTAACAAGTTAATACCCTAATTCAACTCATAAACACTAGCCAAATTCTGAAGTAATAACAGGAGGAGCACTCAAATGAGCTCCAGCACTGATTACAAAACTCAACGACAAAGTTAATAGGAAGCCCCTATGCTACTACCAATATCCTGTTTCAACTACAACTATTCTTTGACACATGCATTATTCAGAGTCCCAAAATTACATAATGATCACAAAACCGAAAGAAAAGAAGTGAAGTTCACAGATAACACCACATTTTATATCATTCTCAACTCAGGCTTCAGTTTACACATCAAATGACACCATAGAGGACTGAAACAATACCTGGAAAACAGACAATGATAGAAAGTAAGAAGATCAGTAGAGAGCAGCAACAATACAGCAATCAGCACCAATTTAGATCACTTTAAGGCCCCAAAGATATTACATAGTAGTCCAGGAATCAGTTTTAAACTCAGAACAAACCAGATTGTTGAACCAAAAACCAGCAATGGAATCAAACCAGAAAGTAGAGACCAATAGAACAGTGATTCTCTGAAGTTTTTCTTTCTTAGTATCTGTTTTTTTTATTTCTCTCTATCTCCCTCAATATGTCTCAATGTATCAGTGTATATCAGAATGTATTAGAGTATTTTCCACTTAATGCTCTCAGCCTCTCAATACTTTCAGTATCTGTATCTTTTTCTCTCAATCCCTATGTCTAAGCTCTCTTACTCTTAGGGTTTGAATGTCTTGATGTTAGACCTCTCAATGTGTCCTCAGTATATTAGTGTATATCAGAATGAATGCTAGAATGCCTTTCCACTCAATCTCCTCCTTCTTAGGGTCTGAATGTCTGCCCCTTCTCTCAATGTTTATCTGTGTATTTAAAGACTAGAACTAGTCCTTTTTTATTCAAACCTTTCACTTTTCAGCCTGTATATTCCCTTAGCACATGCATCCTTTAACCTTTTTTCATTCACCTATGCTTCTGATTTCACAACCTTAAAGGCACTAGACATGGTGTCAGTTGTATTTCCTTTTTTTTTTCTTCAATTTTTTAATCAAACCCATGTTATTCTTTTACAGTTTCAGACCTTAAAAGGCACTAAGCCAGCTACCTAATTCATTATTCTCCTCATGTTCTCTGATTTCCCACTAGTAAAGACACTAAGCCAACCCAACAGTCTCCCCTTTTCATTTGTTAATTCAAAAGGGTTGTCAGTCCTTTGCTGCCAACCTCAATTGTTTAATTTCCCATTTAGTTTCCCACAAAAAACATTTAATCAAACCCAAACTTCAGAGAACAAAACAATACTGACTAGATCATTTGAACAGGAGAATCAAACTAATAGTAGTAAATACAAATAGACTAGCTGATTCAAAGATAGAACGAAATTCAGAAACCTATCATATTTGTCAATAGATTAATCGCAGAATACCAAGAGGAAAAGAAAAAGTAGTGAAATAAATACTAAAATTGATCAGAAAATTAAAAGAAACTCACCTATTAGTCTTGAAATCCACTTGACACCATGATTCATCGAAAACTAATGCCAATCACTTGTTCTTGGTCAAGAACAAATGAACAACATCAGCCTTGTGACGAATCAGTCTTCTATTTGTAAAAAAACTAAAGGTTGGACTAATATATGCCACTAGGTTCATCAAAATCGATTTTGAACTTTTTAGGGCTTGATCTTAGATTCAAGATTTAAGATGTTCTGGCCATGTTCGAAGGACATGGGTTGGAGATTTGGAACGGGGAGATCGAGGGGGTGCTATGGTGTAAATTTGGAGGTGTTTGGCCACCGTCCACCGCTGTAAGCGATTTCTGGTGGGCGTAAGGCAGCTGTGTAAGGCGGTGAATTCATGTCTGTCTCTGAGTTGTTAGAGACGAGGGAGGGTGGGGTTTGGCGTGGGGGGCGGGTTCTATTTGGAAATATATATACGAGACAGTGGAATGAATCCAGGCCGTTCGATCTGATGAGATTAACAGCTTGGATCAATTCATTCATGGAAACGATATCGTTTTGTTATCATCAAGACCGGATCGGTCTTTGGATGGGAACGGATCGGGGCGTGGGGGATCATACTGGACCGTCTGATCAAATGAAATGAAAGGTTCAGATCAACAAGCCTGAACGACATCGTTTCATCGATGCTGGAGACGGACTGAACCGTTCGATCTAATGAGATCGACGGTCCAGATTGAATGTGACCACAATGACGTCGTTTGGTTTTCTTTGAAGATGGACTGGATTTGGGAATTGGGTTTGGGCTGGTGTATATTTGGTTTGGGATGGTTGATTCAAATTAAAAATGGCCCAATCTGATTTCCTTCCTCTTTTATAAATTAAAATCAAAATCCTAAATTAAATTACAAAAATCCAAATTAACTAAAAATGTTAAGTATCTCTGAATAATAATTATTATCAATAATTAAATACCAAATTAAAAGAAAATCACAGGATTTAACACTAAACACTAAAATGCAAACTATGCTATTTTTTGTGAATCTTTTCATTTTTGCAAAACAAACACTTGCTTAATTAATCTAAAAATGTGAAATCAAATCCTAAATGCAAAACAATGCAACATATGTTTTTATTTTTCATTAATTAAATAAAATACAAAGGCACAGACAAATGCAAATAATAACAAAAATATCACGAAAATTCACCAAATTGCACACAATAAAATAAACAATTTTATTTGATTTTGTGGGAGTAATACATGTGAGGCAAAAATCACATGCTCACAGCTGCCCCTCTTTGCGCGTAAACACGAAGAGTTTTCGTGCAAAGACAAATTGAGTAGATATGAGCGATTTTTGCCCATTTAAATACTCTGTGTGAAGCATTTTTTGAAAGATTTGACCGAACCTCTACTTCAAAGGTCACGTACATATCCTTGACTAAAAAGGAATCAGGTCAATGTAGTTCGAAAAGTTTCGGTAGCTGGGACTACCGTGAAGCTATGGTTTAATTATTTTTGCCGTTGCTGCAACTGCTTGCTGACCTCCTTATTACACCATGCTAAAAATAAATAAGAAGTTAGACTAAACTATATTCTATGAATTTCAAAATTCTATCTAGACCTTCAAACTTGCTCTTGTGTTTCTTATTGCCTTGTTGTCTTTTATACTCTTATAGCAATCCTTTGTTGCTGCCTTGCACCAACTTCTTGACTTGAATTGTATTCCTCCTCTCTCCAGGCGGTCTCCTGACTTCAACATCTTGAAATAATTCTCTATTATACGAGCGGGCTCCTGACTTCAAACTTGACAAGGTAAACCTCTGTTCTCCAGGGGGCCCCTAACTTCAAAACTTTAAAATGTACGCCTCTGTTCTCCAGGCTGGCTCCTGACTTCAAAACTTTAAAAGGTAGGCATCTTTTCTCCAGGAGGTCTCCTGACTTCAAAACTTTAAAATGTACACCTCTGTTCCCTAGGCGGGCTCCAGACTTCAACACTTTAAAATGTACATCTCTATTCTCCAGGTGGGCTCCTGACTTCAAAACTTAAAAGGTACGCCTCTGTTCTCCAGGCGGGCTCCTGACTTCAAAACTTTAAAAGGTACACCTCTGTTCTCCAGGTGGGCTCCTGACTTCAACACTTTAAAAGGTACGCCTCTGTTCTCCAGGCGGGCTCCTAACTTCAACACTTAAAAGGTACGCCTCTGTCCTCCAGGCGGGCTCCTGACTTCAACACTTAAAAGGTACGCCTCTGTTCTCCAGGCGGGCTCCTGACTTCAAAACTTAAAAGGTATGCCTCTGTGCCGGCTCCTGACTGCAAAATTTTAAAAGGTACGCCTCTGTTCTCCAGGCGGGCTCCTGACTTCAAAACTTTAAAAGGTACACCTCTATTTTCCAGGCAGGCTCCTGACTTCAAACTTGAAAGGTACGCCTCTGTTCTCCAGGCGGGCTCCTAACTTCAAAACTTTAAAAGGTACGCCTCTATTCTCCAGGCGGGCTCCTGAGTTCAAACTTGAAAGGTACGCCTCTGTTCTCCAGGCGGACGCCTGACTTCAACTATCTTCAACTATTGTTCCTTGTTCTCCAGGTGCACGCTTGACTTCAACTATCTTCAACTATTGTTCCCTGTTCTCCAGGTGGACGCCTTACTTCAACTATCTTCAACTATCGTTCCTTGTTCTCCAGGTGGACGCCTGACCTCAACTATCTTCAACTATCGTTCCTTGTTCTCCAGGTAGACGCCTGACTTCAACTATCTTCAACAAAACAAAGAAAATTTTCTGCCCCAGTTTGGTGGCTGTTTGGTACTTTCTCTCTTTTCGCGGAAAATTTTCTCCGTTATCAACAACACTTTTTGCCCCTGTTTCATACACAAAGAAAAAAAATTGGTCAATTTAGGGTATGGTGATTGGATGTGATACTCCTGCTGGGGATGGTTTTTCCTTTTCTCCTTTCCATACTTGGTTTTGTCCGACTTGCCTTGGCCTTGGTCGAGAATTTCGACTCGGACTACTCCTTAACAACAAACTTCCCAACTGTTGCTCTCCACTTCTAGTCTTTCTTATCTGATCCTATTCCTTTTACGGAATCTTAGACCATTCCATCATTTGGATTTCCAATGACGCCTTTTACGTCCCATCATATTATCATAGGCCTGTCCTAGCCACACTTCCGCTTCGCACCATATTGGAAACTAGTAGTAAGCTTTGAAATTCCTTCTTATTTGTTAAAATCAAATTATTATTGAAAAAGTTAGCCAAAAGAAAAAGAAATGCGATGATTTCAAAAGATAAGAATAAAAGAGAAGATCTTCCTTTAGAAGACCGTTTGAGAAAAGAAAAAGGACTTATCTGAATGGGATAACCGATCCCAATGATCATGTTGTGCATTTTGGATTAATCAACCCAGTCTATTCATTTCAATCAATTTACAATCATCTTGCTCCATGCCTCAAGATTTCCATAACCCAATACTTTGCTGAATTATCATCTTTGTTCTGCTTGATGCTTCGACGGATTTCTGCCGCCCGCCTTATCTCACATGCCCTTTTCGCTATTCCTCGCCGCCTCATAGTGCCCGTGAAGGTTTTCACCAGTAAGACTCTCTCATTTTTTGGATTTCTCTCATCTTTCAACGCCTTATAGTGCCCTTCGAGGGTTTTCACCATTAAGACTCTCTCATTTCTCTCATCTTTCGTCGCCTTACGGTGCCCTTGTGGGTTTTCACTGATAAGACTCTCTCATTTTTCATTTCTTTGCTTAAACCAGAGTGTTGCCCCTGGTATGAATCATCTTTACTTGCTTGACTTGGCATCTCTCGAAGACTGATCGGTAGGTCTTTCTTTGGACATTAATATGGGTTCTTGGATATGGTTGGAAAGAAAAAGGGTATCAAAAGCTCAACCAAATTCAATGGGTTAGAATTACAACTTTTGGAACCAAATTTCTTATTACAAACAAAACTTCTTCCCCAGTTTCTTGCTTGGGGATCTTTCGATTTTTATTTCCCTATGACCGAGCCGTGAAGCTGCCTACGTATCCTTAAGAGGAATCAGGTCAAATGTAGTTTACCCAAATTCCTTATTGTTACAGTTTTTCTTTTCATTTATTATTATTTTTTCTTTTCTGTTTTCATTTTCTTTATTTTTTCCTTTTTCTTTTCTTTTATCTCTTTTCCTTTATTCTTGGTTATTGATTCCAAAAGAGGGGTACGAAATAAAATAAATAAGGCTGAAAAGGGTGAACAAAGGGTAAAGTATTTAGATAGCAGAACAAATTGCCTTTGTCATTTCAACCTTCGATATAATTCCAAGTTCAAACAATCAATGATTATACTAAAGAAATCATACATAATATCTCTTAACTGCACCAGAATTGATAGCCATATCTATGCATTTTCCTTCAATATCTGTTAAACATAAAGCTCCATTGGACAATACTCTGGTTACGATGAATGGTCCTTGCCAGTTCGGCGCAAACTTGCCCTTTGCTTCAGCCTGATGTGGAAAGATCCGTTTCAACACTTGCTACCCTACTTCAAACGTCCTGGGATGCACCTTCTTGTTATACGCTCTTGCCATCCTCTCTTGACACAATTGGCCATGACATACTGCTGCCAATATTTTTTCATCAATTAAACTCAACTGCTCCAAACGGGTTTTGACCCACTCATCATCATCAATCTCAGCCTCGTCGACAATCCGAAGAGACGGGATTTTGACTTCTGTAGGGATCACTGCTTCAGTGCCATATACCAACAAGGAAGGAGTTGCACCTACTGAAGTACGAACAGTAGTGCGATAACCCAATAACAAAAATGGTAACTTCTCATGCCATTGCCTGGAACTTTCTACCATTTTCCTCAGTATTTTCTTTATGTTCTTGTTAGCTGCCTCAACTGCTCCATTCGCCTTAGGACGATATGGGGTGGAATTGCGATGTGTAATCTTAACCTGCTGACATGCTTCTTTCATCAAATTGATGTTAAGATTAGCACCATTATCTGTGGTGATTACCTTTGGGATTCCAAATCGACGGATGATATTTGATACTTCAACGGATCCAACCGTGAGATAAGTAGTATATGACAACAGATGATGTTTCAACTTTTGTGTTACCCAAGTTAGGGTGCAATACGTCCTCTCCAGGTGACTGTACTTAACCCCATAAATGGTGAGCTTCTTGTAGTCATTGTTTCGGAGTCAGATTGATTTTTTAAACTGGGCTGAGGATTCCTTATGCATGCCATGTCATTAGAACCAGCATAAAAGGAACTGTACGGAAAAAGAAAAAAAAACAAAAGTAAAATTTATCAGGAATGAAGAAAAGGAAGAAATTGTATTTCATTAAAAATGAAAGATAACAAGGTTTGCACACTTAAAAACAAACTGAAAATAAAATTTGGATTACAACCCTGGAATAATCCATACAATTTTAAAGGAAAATCAAAGCAGACTACCATGACGCCTTCCTGGCTAGCCAAAAAGGAATATCTTTCCTATTAACACGCTTGGCATCTTAACCACTCAGCTCCGCATCAATATTTCCAAGACCATTACCAACTTTAATATCATCAGCTTTAATCAGCACGTTCTCCAGAGGAATCGCCTGCTCCCTGCCACTGTCATTGATCACGATTACCCCTTCGTGAATCATTCTTTCTATTTCATTTTTCAAAGAACGACAATTCTCAATGCTATGCCCTTGGACATTAGAGTGATACATGCATCGTATAGTAGGATCAAAGCCTTTTGTATATGGGTCTGGAGTATAACTGAGGAGTGGTGAAATCAGGCCGAAACGCTTTAACTTTTCAAACAAACTTGCATAAGATTCTCCGAAAGCATTCTCTTTTTTCAGTAATCTTTTTACTTTATACTCTGGCCTCCGTTGGAACCTTTTGCGTGCAGGTGGCTGATATGCTTGAGGAGGTGGTTGAGACCTTTGTGGGAGCAGCGCGGACCATCGTGGGCCTTGGAGATGTGGAACATATGGCGGTGCAATGTGGCCAGGATATCGAGGAAGTGATGGATGATTTTGGGGGTTTTGTGGAGAGAAGTAGCAGTCGGGAGGATTAAGAGGAGATCCACGGGATCGATATGGATCAGACTGTGCGTAGTTCTGGCAGATAAGTGCAAAATGACTCATAAAATTTTTTTTTTTGGATTTTTTTTCTTCAAAATTTTCATAAAAGAAAAATGTGTTTATTATAACGACACATTTTATTACAATACTAACGGACTTTAAAAGACTCTAACATCAAAATGGCAATACAGCCTAAAAATACACTAATAGACTGTGACTAACAAATACTTTTTTTTTTCTTTTTTTTATAAAAAAACATCACTGTTTCTCAAAAATTTCATAAAAATATCCGGTCTTGTCAATTCGGCCTTTCAGCATTTCGAAGAAGATTTAAAGACTGTATTTGCTAACCGGACAAAAAATTTGAGAAATGGCCAAAGGCGGTTGTTCTCGCAAAAACGGCCTTCCGGCGTCCTTTTGGGGATATTCAGCTATTTTGGACAAGAATGACATTACCTTACTTATGGCAAAACTGTAATATTTATTTACCCCTAATTTTTCAGAATAGTTGAGCCTGTCGGGGGTTGCTTACGTATCCCATATCCGGTGAGAATCAAACTTACGTAGTTCTGCCGGACTTGACGGAAATAAAATCAACTATTTTTCAAAATGGAAGCCGAAAATTCTGGCGAAGCTTTTCTATCCTCTTCAAATCCTGATTTTCCCTAAAAGAATAATTATTCATTTTTTTTCCAGATTATTATTATTTTTTCATTTTTCTTTAATTCTCCTCTCATTATTTTAAAAGCCGGTCAACATGCAACTCCGAAGCAAATGAATGCACAAGTAGCAAGTAAGATGCATCAGGATGGTCTTTCATTTCGGGTACACCTGTCCTAGACAGACCCAACCCCTATGTTGAGTCTCCAAGGTCAAATGCACATGATGCAAATAAAGCGAACCTACTAGGGATATCCAGCATGAGGCTTTGTTTTTCTAGGTTTTAAAACCTGGGTTTATTGTTCTAGACCTGGCCTACCCGAGCGGACAACTCGAGCCGAGGGGGGACAGCGTACCGGGGATACATAAGCTCCACCGGCTTAGAAACTTATTCGAACCTCGTTCTAAATGGGAAAAGACTTTAAACAGAAAAGAAGTCACGCAAAGTGCACCCTTCTCCATGATGTAGAAGACTCAGAGAAAGGAAGGATTCGTAACAATTTATATACAGTTCACCAATATCAAAGCGGTAAAAAGCAACATTTAGCACATTTGGCCCCAACATGTGAATAAATCCAGATAATAAATAAAGCCAAATATAACAATTATTCTAAGCTCGAATTTCTAACACTGAACCAGTGGTTCTGGGTTAATCGTCCCCAGCAGAGTCGCCAGAGCTGTCACACCTCCTTTTTACCTACTGCACCCCCGGAAGGGTATAAATAGAAGGGGATTTTTTTCAATTAAAGGACAATCGAAACGGGATTCATTTTTTATTAAAGATTCAGAGTCTCCACTTAGGAGATTTATGGTGTCCCAAGTCACCGGTTGAATCCCGAATCGAGGAAAGATTGACTTTGTTTAACAGTCTGCGAACCAGAAATTCGAGTAATGAATTTTGTTATCCTGGGAGAAGGTGTTAGACATTCCCGGGTTCCGTGGTTCTAGCACGGTCACTCAACTATTATATTCGGCTTAATTATCTGATTTTAGAAAATTTTGATCCTATGTGTAAATTTTAGCTTTTATCCGCTTTTATTCAATTTTTAAAGAATGTAGAACATCGTTTAAAACATGTCTTTGAATCGCGTCACATGAAATGCACCCGCAATCCGGAACATATCTTATTCTACGTTTTGGGATTTGGATTTGGGTTACATAAAATGCACACACGAGTTTAAGAAGGTAAAATTATTGAATAACGTGCCTAAAAGCAGCTAACGTGTTGTTAACTTTGTGAGGGCCATGAAAATTAGCTAAATGTCACGCCTTGTGTTCTAAAATTGAAAGGAATAATCAAACGAGGGCCAAGCATTTGAGATTTTATTTGGCTTGGCACGCCTCGAATTATTTTATCTCAAAAGGTCTCTAAACTAACTCATGAGGGCCTTGCACCATGAGTTATCTAGTTAAGGCTTGTCTCAAACCCAAAGAAAGGATGCATTAATTAAAGGCTACTAAAAGTGTGATTGTCCCAAACATTAGTCCATAGTAATTCAACGCCAATGTACATTATTCTAGTATTTGGTCCTGAGAACGAAACCCAATGCCATAATTGCAAAGACTGTTATGGGCTGATCGCACCAAAAGTACGAGAATTGGGCCATGAAATCTAATTTGAGGCCAACCCGGTGAATCAAGATCCATCACTAAGTCCCTTTGGATTATACCCCACAATTCTTGAAATGAGCCAATAAACTAACACAACACATATAGATTTGGACTCAGGCTGTGCGTATAAACCACCATTTGGTTTTCAGATTGTTACAGGATTCGTCTGAAACCAGGCCTTGCAACTGAGCCTAAATTCAAGGCCCACCCTCCTCAGCGGAGGAAGGAGATTCAAGATCGAGTTAATAAGGCCTCAAAATAACACTGATTTGAATGATCGGACATTAATAAAATGCTACTGATCTCAACTTTTAAATTCTCAACAACTAAATGACATGCTACTTCAATCTTTGGACCCACAGGGGAAGGAAACATTAGCAATTTCTAGAAATTAATACTTTAATAGCCAAAAATCTACATTATCAAGACTGACCTTTTAGAAACCTCTATTAGTATTACAACAATGACTGACCCAAACCCTTGTCATGATTAATATATTCACTTAATGCTCATTTTTCATGCTTTGAATATTTTATTTCAACTGAATATAAACTAAAAGATAACATGTGAAATAATAAGAAATTCAAGGTGTCCTATCTATGCCAACATTCTGACTAAGAGGTCCAACCAAAGACCATCTGATAAAACAACATACTTCTGACCATAGCAAAATGATTTCATCACAGTCTGCAATCACAGGCATAACACTAACATCCACATTGAATCATATATTAACAAGTTAATACCCTAATTCAACTCATAAACACTAGCCAAATTCTGAAGTAATAACAGGAGGAGCACTCAAATGAGCTCCAGCACTGATTACAAAACTCAACGACAAAGTTAATAGGAAGCCCCTATGCTACTACCAATATCCTGTTTCAACTACAACCATTCTTTGACACATGCATTAGTCAGAGTCCCAAAATTACATAATGATCACAAAACCGAAAGAAAAGAAGTGAAGTTCACAGATAATACCACATTTTATATCATTCTCAACCCAGGCTTCAGTTTACACATCAAATGACACCATAGAGGACTGAAACAATACCTGGAAAACAGACAATGATAGAAAGTAAGAAGATCAGTAGAGAGCAGCAACAATACAGCAGTCAGCACCAATTTAGATCACTTCAAGGCCCCAAAGATATTACATAGTAGTCCAGGAATCAGTTTTAAACTCAGAACAAACCAGATTGTTGAACCAAAAACCAGCAATAGAATCAAACCAGAAAGTAGAGACCAATAGAACAGTGATTCTCTGAAGTTTTTCTTTCTTAGTATCTGTTTTTTTTATTTCTCTCTATCTCCCTCAATATGTCTCAATGTATCAGTGTATATCAGAATGTATATCAGAGTGTATTAGAGTATTTTCCACTTAATGCTCTCAGCCTCTCAATACTTTCAGTATCTGTATCTTTTTCTCTCAATCCCTATGTCTAAGCTCTCTTACTCTTAGGGTTTGAATGTCTTGATGTTAGACCTCTCAATGTGTCCTCAGTATATTAGTGTATATCAGAATGAATGCTAGAATGCCTTTCCACTCAATCTCCTCCTTCTTAGGGTCTGAATGTCTGACACTTCTCTCAATGTGTATCTGTGTATGTAAAGACTAGAACTAGTCCTTTTTTATTCAAACCTTTCACTTTTCAGCCTGTATATTCCCTTAGTACATGCATCATCTAACCTTTTTTCATTCACCCATGCTTCTGATTTCACAACCTTAAAGGCACTAGATATGGTGTCAGTTGTATTTCCTTTTTTTCTTCTTCAGTTTTTTAATCAAACCCATGTTATTCTTTTATAGTTCCAGACCTTAAAAGGCACTGAGCCAGCTACCTAATTCATTATTCTCCTCATGTTCTCTAATTTCCCCTAGTAAAGGCACTAAGCCAACCCAACAGTCTCCCTTTTCATTTGTTAATTCAAAAGGGTTGTCAGTCCTTTACTGCCAACCTCAATTGTTTAATTGCCCATTTAGTTGTCCACAGAAAACATTTAATCAAACCCAAACGTCTGAGAACAAAACAATACTGACTAGATCATTTGAACAGGAGAATCAAACTAACAGAAGTAAATACAAATAGACTAGCTGATTCAAAGATAGAACGAAATTCGGAAACCTATCATATTTGTCAACAGATTAATCGCAGAATACCAAGAGGAAAAGAAAAAGTAGTGAAATAAATACTAAAATTGATCAGAAAATTAAAGGAAACTCACCTATTAGTCTTGAAATCCACTCGACACCATGATTCATCCAAAACTAATGCCAATCACTTGTTCTTGGTCAAGAACGAATGAACAACATCAGTGTTGTGATGAATCAGTCTTCTAATTGTAAAAAAACTAAAGGTCAGACTGATATATGCTGCTGGGTTCATCAAAATCGATTTTGAACTTTTTAGGGTTTGATCTTAGATTCAAGATTTGAGACGTTCTGGCCATGTTCGAAGGACATGGGTTCGAGATTCTGAACGGGGAGATCGAGGGGGTGCTATGGTGTAAATTTGGAGGTGTTTGGCCACCGTCCGCCGCCATAAGCGATTTCCGACGGGCGGAAGGCGGCATTGTAAGGCGGTGAATTCTTGTTTGTCTGTGAGTTGTTAGAGACGAGGGAGGGTGGGGTGTATTTGGAAATATATATACGAGACGGTGGAATGCATCCAGGCCATTTCATCCGATGAGATCAATGGCTTGGATCAATTCATTACTGGAAACGACATTGTTTCGTTATCATCAAGACCGGATCGGTCTTTGGATGGGAATGGGTCGGGGCGTGGGGGATCATACTGGACCGTCCGATCAAATGAAATGAATGGTTTAGATCAACAAGCCTGAACAATGTCATTTCATCGATGCTGGAGACGGACTGAACCATCCGATCTAATGAGATCGACGTTCCAGATTGAATGTGACCACAACGACGTCGTTTGGTTTGCTTTGAAGATGGACTGGATTTGGGAATCGGGTTTGGGCTGGTGCATATTTGGTTTGGGCTGGTTGATTTAAATTAAAAATGGCTCAATCTGATTTCCTTCCTCTTTTATCAATTAAAGTCAAAATCCTAAATTAAATTACAAAAATCTAAATTAACTAAAAATGTTAAGTATCTCTGAATAATAATTATTATCAATAATTAAATACCAAATTAAAAGAAAATCACAGGATTTAACATTAAACACTAAAATGCAAACGACGCTATTTTTTGTGAATCTTTTCATTTTTGCAAAACAAACACTTGCTTAATTAATCTAAAAATGTGAAATCAAATACTAAATGCAAAACAATGCAACATATATTTGTATTTTTCATTAATTAAATAAAATACAAAGGCACAGACAAATGCAAATAATAATAAAAATATCACGAAAATTTACCAAATTGCACACAATAAAACAGACAATTTTGTTTGATTTTGTGGGATTAATTTATGTGAGGCAAAAATCACCTGCTCACAGTGGGTACAGTTCCCGTGATGTAGTTGTGATTTTTAATTACTAAATCCTGGGTATACATTTTATGTGACCCAATTTCAATCTTCAACAATGTTAAATAAAGCGTGTTGCGAATCACGGGTGCATTTCATGTAGCGTGGTTTACGACATGTTTTAAATGACATTGAATCTTCCCTAAAACTATTAAAAGCGGTTATAACAGTTAAAAAATGCAAAATAGGTTAAAACATATAGTAAATCAGATAATAGGCCAATATTAATAGTTAAAGCGATCGTGCTAGAACCACGGAACCCGGGAATGCCTTACACATTCTCCTGGGTTAACAGAATTTCTTACTTAGAATTTCTGGTTTCACAAACTTTTAAATAAAGTCAATTTTCCTCGATTTGGGATTTTAAAATAAATCGGTGACTTGGGACACCATGAATTATCCCAAGTGGCGACTCTAAAAAATAATTAAATAATCCCTTTTCAAATATTATCACCTTAATTGGAAAAGCTTCCTTATACCCCCTCTCGGGTGGTAGAAAAAGGAGGCATGTCAGCTCTGGCGACTCCGCTAGGGATTAGAACCCAGAACTTTTGTTCAGAGTTTAACAATTCGAGCTTAGAACAACTGTTAAAGTTGGCTTTATTCATGATTTGATTTTTGCATATTTGAACCTAATGTGCTAAATGCTACTTTTATCGCTTTGATATTGACTGAATTGTATATAAAACTGCTACGAAACCCTCTTCTCTCTGAGTCTTCTAGATCATCTGGGAAGTGTGCACTTTGTGTAACTTCTTTTCTGTTAGAGTCATATCCCAATTTTAGAACGAGGTTCAGACAAGTTACAAAGCCGGTGAAACTTCTGTATTCCCAGTACATTGCCTCCCCTCCCTGGCTCAAGCTGTCCGCTCGGGTAAGCCAGGTCTAGAACAATACACCCAGGGTTTTAAACCTAGTATAACAAAGCCTCATGCCGGATGCCTAGTAGGAAAGTTTTTTTTTTGCATCACGTGCATTTGACTTAGGGGACTCAACACAAGGGTTGGATCCATCTAGGATAGGTGTACCCGAAATCAAAAAAGAAAATCTTGATGCATTCTACTTGCTACTTGTGCACTTATTTTCTTCTGATTGCATGTTGAACGACTCTAATATAATGGAGAAAGTTTGGAAAAAATCAAGTTGAGATATGAGAGAGATAATTCGTCTTTGAAAATCTTGTGTCCAAAAGGTACCAAAACTCTATCGAAATTTTGAGAAAAAGAAAAAGAAAATTATTTCAAGAAAAATATTTAGTATTATTTTATTATGTCAAATCTGCCCGAACTATGCAGGTTTGATTCTTACCGGATGTGAGATACGTAGGCAGCCCTCACCGGATCCAACTCCATTTTTGCAAAAAATAACCCAAAAAGAAAAAGAAAAAGAAAAAATGTTGTTGTCTTGTCATAAATAATAAGTGATGCCGTTCTTGTCTAAATAGCCGAATGTCCCCAAAAGGGCGCCGGAAGGGCTCCTTTTGGCAAGAATAGCCAACTATGGTTCCTTTTTCAAATTTTGGCCAATTAGCAAACATAACACTAAAATATTCTTTCATGAGGTGCTGAAGGGCCGTATTTGCAAAAGGCGGTTTTTGTTTTGAAATGAACTTTCTTAAAAACTGATAATTTTCTTTTGAGTAAAATTAAATCATGGTCTTTTAGCCAATCGCTCTAATAAATGTGCAGGATGAGCACTATTGAAAATAAACCTTTCATAGTCCTTGAAGAAATCCCATTAGAACTCCATATATGGTGGAACGACTTAGGGAAATTCAGCAGCGATATTGTGGTAAAATTTTCTGGCGGTCTTGTTGGTCTTCTGAAAATTAAATCGAGGTTGGATATAATTGAGGCTTTAATACCTTTTTGGGACCCGACACATAATGTGTTCCATTTTTATGATTTTGAGCTAACCCCCACGCTTGAGGAAATAGCGGGATATGCCGATCTTAGTGGGAAACTCAAAAGTCGGTACCCAGTGGCACCAAGAGCAGTGACTCGTCATAAGTTTTTGGACCTTCTGAGCATCAGTCGGGAGGTTAAAGATGGAAATCTATTCAAGGGATTTTGTACATTCTATTTTTTGTACCGGCGTTATGGCAATCTCCACGGTTTTGAGGCTCCAGATATTGGTCTAACTCATTCAGGAAACAAAGACAATGGGAAGCAAGTCGGGGACTGGCTTTCGTAGTGGAATTCCTGGGTACCCTAATCTGCCCAAGGAAGGATGGAAATGTAGAGTTGGGCCTCGTGGGAATGGCCGATGTCATGAATAAAAAGGCTAATGGCACCCTTGTTCCAATGATCTTAGCAGAGATTTATCGAGCTCTAACTGTTTGCCGAGAAGGGGAAAAGTTTTTTGATTGCTATAACATGCTTCTACAACTTTGGATGCAAGAACATCTTTGTCACCGTCCGGGGTACATGAACTATGGTATGACTGGTCTAAACTGCATTGAAGAACATGAAAATCGAGTGAAGGGTCATGAATTTCCAGAGGGTACGGAGGCATGGTTCGCATATTTGAGCTCTTTGACTTCAAACAAAATTGAGTGGACATTCGGTTGGCTCCCGGTCACTGAAGTCATTTACATGTCAGCCAAGGTGTGTTTTCTTCTATTAATGGGTCTCCGGAGCATTCAGCCATATGCTTCACACAGGGTGCTATGCCAGCTAGGTAGGTACCAAACTGTCCCGCATGAAGAAGATCTGAGCCGACAAGTCATCGAATTGGGTCTAAAAGCTGTGTTCCCAGAAGGAAGAGTTCGTCAGATTTGGAATCAGTGTAGGTTTCTAGATCCAAAGACTTGGGGTATAGTATCTATCTAAAGGCGAGCTAGAGCCTAGTTACACGACTTGGTTTGGTGAAAGGTTTCAAGTCCATCAAGAGTCCGAACGGCCTACTAAAAGACCCCATGTCCAGCAATTCACTGACGAGTGACGGGAGCAATGAGATTGGTTGGCAAAAGAGACAAGCTACAGAGCCACAATAAGAAAATTGGAGGGGCAGATCTGAGATCTTAAATTTGACTATAGTGTACAAGATGCTGCTTATGAAGGGGAAAAGAAGAAGCTGGCTCAAGAAAACAAATCCCTTCGAGCCCAGATCCAAAAAATGAAGATAGCTCCTGAGAATTAGGAAAAAAGCCGAGTAGATGAAAAACTCATAAATGGTCTTAGAAGGAAAATATTTGAATACAAGGATGACTTGGAAAAATCCAAGGGTAATCTGGCAGGAGCTCGCGCACATCTGATAAAGAACGCGGAGGGACGGGCAGAGTTTGTACGGCAATTGAAAAGGAAATATGAGGGAACAATCACAAACTTGAAGAAAAGGCTAACTATCCTCGAAAATGAGATGGCCAAACAAGCTAAGAGCTTTAAAGCGGAAAGGGAATATTGTTATGCATTAATGTCCGAGCTAGAGGAAGATATGAAACAGTGCAAGGTCAAAACCATAATGACACCCAAGTTCTAGAAGCTAGGTCTCAACAAATCGGACGTTTAGAGCAATTGCTGACTACATCATCACGAAGTGCCATGAATGTGAAGACATGACCCAAACCACCTTTTTCTCTGCAGTGATAACCTTTGTTCGACAAATCATGAATGGCCTGGATCGTCTTCAAGGAGACATTGCACATAGGCCCGTAGCCAGATCGACCGATGTCCCGCAGGCCCCTGGATCAACTTTAGAAGCACTTACATACTCTTGATTTTTTTTTGAGTCTGTATTTCAGTTTCTAGTTTTAAAGTCTGTTTCGAGTTTATTTTTATAGTTTTTAAATTCCTAGGAAAGTGTGATAGAGTCTTTTGTAATAAAGGAAAGTAGAAGTTTTTATTAATGAAAATTTTGAAAACCCCAAAAATTGTTTCTTTATTTTTTTACATTTTATTCCTTGAACTACGTAATAATTAGATTCACGCGGTGTCGTGATACGTAGGCAATCCTAATCGGATCCGGTCATGATTTTAAATTATTCGAATAAAAGAAAAGAGAGAAAAGCAAGAAAAAGAGAGAAAAACAAGAAAAAAATAGAAAAAAAAAACAACAAAAGAGAGAAAAATAGGAAAAGAGGAAAAATGATGACAAAGTACAAAAGAGAGCAAAAGGTGAAAAGTGCCAAAAGAAAGGAAAAATTGGGGCGATAAACAAAAGCCAGGATGAAACACGAACCATTGCAAAATATATAGAAACACATTTAACTGTATAGGTGTATCACACCCCAATGTGCGATTCCCTATGTGTTAATTGTCTCAAACTAACCGGTTTGTTGTGTTTGCTATTGAGTAGATTCTATATTAAGGTGTTGGTTTTGAATTAATTTGGCTTCACATCCTTACTTTACAAGATCAAAAGGAAGTTTTGAAATATCGTCAGAGATTCATCTACTAACAGTTCCTATCCCAAAGGATATCCCGATCTCGGCTATCCCAACTTCAGAGTCGGCGGTTGCTGAGGAAAATAGGGTTCTGCGTCTCCTCATGTTGGAAATGTGGGATGCTTGGTTCAATGGTAGAGAGCCACCACGTACGATACCTGGTTTCCCCGAGCTACTTCCCAGGGCAAGTGGAACTTCCAACGTCCCAATAAATTACCCAAACACTCTGCTAGGATATCTTACCATCTCAGCCCACCTTGCGAGAACACCTTCTGAGGTTCGCCCCAAGGTGTTAATTTTGGGTGTGGCCTCCAACATATTCACTACGCCACCTTCCTTGACCACGACGCAACCCACTTTGCCCAGGCCAAACTTTGATCCATCATCTTTTACTTTTCAAGTACCATCCTTTCCACTAGAAATGACCATCTCACTACCAATTCTTACCCCCAACAGCCCCGGTATGAGTTTACTGCAGGACAGGAGAAAACTACCAAGAAACCCGAGCAGGAAAAAATCACTTGGAAGATGAGGAGAATGGAACAAAGACTTAAGGCTTAAGTGGTCAAAAGAGCATATCCTACGCTGATTTGTGTATGTTCTCACATGTCCACCTACCCCTGGGTTTTAAAACTCCTAAGTTCGAAAAGTACGACGGGCATGGAGACCCCATAGCCCACCTCAAGAGGTACTGCAATCAACTGAGGGGGACAGGTAGAAAAGAGGAGCTTCTCATGGCTTATTTTGGAAAAAGTCTAGTGGGCATTGCATCCGAGTGGTACATGGACCAAGACATATTTCGTTGGCACATTTGGGATGATATGGCTCGAGATTTCATCAGGCAATTTTAGTATAACGTAGACATAGCTCCCGATAGGAATTCTCTGTCAAATCTCAAGAAGAAGTCATCGGAAAGTTTCAGAGACTATGTTGTTAAATGGCGCGAACAAACGGCCAGGGTCAAGCCCCCCGATGGATGAGACAGAAATGGTTAGTGTTTTTCTACAAGCCCGAGAGGCTGACTACTTTCAGAATATGATGTCTGCAATGGGGAAAACATTTGCTGAGGCCATCAAGATTGGAGATATGGTCGAGAATGGTCTGAAAGTAGGGCGCATATTGAGACAATATGCCATTAGAGCTACGTCCCAAGCAATTCAAAGCGGGTTCGGAGGTGTAGCGAACAAAAAGAAGAAGGAAGAAGTGGCGATGACGGCTTCAGGTCTGAGAAACTCCCGTCCACCCAGAGGTTACTTCCCTCCAAGCGCACATAACATTATTATGCCCACCAAGATGTGGCTTATGATATGGCCCCCCAACCTTACGTGGTGATGAATGCCCAATCATATACTTGGCCACAACAATAGTTTAACCAAAATAAAGCTCCACCTCCTAGAAATAACCCTCCTTACCAAGCTCAATATAATCCCCGACCTCCACAAAATAATTTCCCCTACAATGCCCGTGCCTGGGAGCCACCTAGGAGAACGAACTTCACGCCTATTGGGCACTCTATCCTTTTCCTTAAACTGGTCCAAATGGGTTTGCTACAACCCGTACCCCTAAACAGACAAAACCTAGAGTCACCTTTCTACCGACCCGGTACCCGATATGCTTATCGTTATAGGGTGGAAGGGCACGACACTGAAGACTGTTGGACTCTAAAAAAGGTGGTTGAAAATCTCATAGAGTAAAAACGAATAGTGCTGAAGGATGAAGAAATTCCTAATGTGACCAACAACCTATTATTGGCTCATAATAGCGGGCCCGTTATTGGGATGATTTGCGAAGATAAGGCGTTTAATCCTGCCTTGAAAGCCATCATTGCCATCGTTGATGTCGAAAAGAAACCAAAGGCTACTGCAAAGCAAGACAAGGGGGAGAAGAAGAGTAAACCCACCCCTCGAGGTGCAGAAAAGATAGTGAAAACCAAAACTGGGGTAGTACCCCCAAAAGATGCCATTCTTTATGTTCCACAGGGTCACAGGTAAGAACAAATGACATTGAGCCCTCCAAAAAGGTTCGAGCTGAATAAGGGACCTAAAATGTATGTGCCTAAAGGGACCTATGTGGTACGTGGGCTAGTAATTTCACCAAGGCTGAATGAGCCCGTGATTATTGGCCACGCACCACAGAAGCCCATGACAGACCCCACTGTTGTCCCATGGAATTATAATAAAGCGGTAGTGACATACAAGGGAAAAAAGGTCCTAGGGGAAGCAAATGAAACCAACCCAGTTGAGAAATACCTTAACTTGGAGGATTTGAACAAAGCCAAAAAGAATCGTTTCCCACTCAAGGAGCCGTTAGTGCTGAGGAGGCCAAAGAATTATTTCGTAAAATAAAAACTGCAGACTACGAGGTAATAGACCAACTCCGGAAGTCTCCTTCACAGGTCTCACTCCTATCTCACTACAGCAAAAAGTGGATGTAGCGGCAATAAAAAAGGAAATTAGTGGCAATAAAAATAGCCATTATATCACTTACCGGCCATTGATCTTTAGCCGCTGAAGCCAGGGTCACTAAAGCCTTTAGCCCGGCATTTATCACAAAAGCTGGTAAAAGGTATGACTTATTGCCGCTAAATATAATTTGCTTTATAATTATGATGGCCGCTAAATCCAAGCTAAAACTACTACTAACTCTTTTTTACTGTCCATTTTTATAGCCACTAAATTCAAAAAAAATGCCTCTAAAAGGCCGTACCTTTAGTGGTAAATGTTTTGTGGCAATTAGAATGGCTATAATATCCTTTCCGAAAATGTATTAATATGCCCTTATAGCATCTATTTTAATGGCTAGTAAATTTAATTAAATTGCCGCTAGAAGTCATCTCTAGCAGCAATTATAATGGCTACAATATTCCCCGTGGAGACATCACAATTAGCCATTTTATCGTCCATTTTTATAATCGATATGTCCTATTAAATTAGCACTAAATGTCACAAGCTATAACGATAATAGTTTTGCCACCGTTATTAATAATTAATACATTCATTCATTCAAGGTTCCAAATTACAAAACATACTAATATTAATTCATAAAAACATAATGTATCTCATTAAATTTAAACAAACAAAAGAATCCAAAATATTAATATCACAGTAACTTAAAAAAAAGCATATACTGTTTGAAGTAATTAGCTAATGCCATTAGATGACTAATTCCAACAAATAATAATCTTCAAGTAATATTTGCAACTCTTCATCATATTAAAATCTTTGACCCGCTAAATTATCGTTCATGTATGACCTGAAATTATAAAATAATTATGTCAATAAATAAAATATATGAGCACTGTAGATGTACGCATAAGCAAGCAAATCTTCTTCTACTAGCAATCACTAAATATAAGAGGAATGCAAGATAGAGATTATCACACCAATGTAAAAAGCAAAAACATAATAAATTTATGCAATACTTGGCAAATCAATCTAACAAATATAAGATATACAAAGCTAGCTTAGCTCCTAGATAAATTGAGTATTGAAAAGGGATCTATTACTTCATGTTCTTGATGGTTAACACCTGTTGATGGATAATGCTTATCAATTACATCATCTATTAAATTCAGCAAGCAGAACAAATGATTTCATCTCTGACCCGATTCAAGAACTGGGCGAAAACAAATAAGCTTAAAAGAGTCAACTAACTAACAACAATATTCTTAAATGAAAACGGGAATCAAGGTAATTCTGATAGCCAATCAGATAAGAAAGCAAAAAAAAAAACCAAAATTCAGCAGGAATTTCATTTGCTTCGCACAATCAAGATAAGTTCAAAGGTGTGTACCTAATTGTTTGAGAAACAATACTCCAAAGAGAAGACAAATGAAGGCAAAAACGGTGGATGAGGATCAGCAGAATCAGCGCAGTAAAACAACAAACTTAATGCTCGAAAAATCCGGAGGTAGCATCCTTAGTGGAAGCAACAGAGATAGCGATGGAGCCATTGCTTTTGCTTCAAGTTCTTGATGGTTACTTCAAGTATTTTAATGATTAACAAATGTAAAATGAACAAGTGCTAAGAAAAGGGATAATGATTATCAGTTATCAGTAGGATTTTATATCAAACTAGCAGCTGTAGCTGCTGTAATATTCCTGACATTCTTCCAGAAAACAAATATAAACATACATGTATTAATGGCTTTTAGGTCTTGCATAGGTTAAAGTTCATGTTTTTTCCTAAGCTGTCCCTTTGTGATCTTATTGGAATCCATTTCCATCTAAAATGCCTGGAACCAACAACACATTATCTCATCAAACCCCAACTCTGACAGTAAAAAAAAAATCTTTGGATAATGAAACCAAATTTGAAAGATGCGATTCATGGATTTTATAGCTGATCTATTTTAGAGGGTTTACCCTGCAATAAAAATTCTTCAACTTAGGGAATTATTACCATATTATTACCAATCCAGAAAGATGCTTGACCTGGAAATGAGAGAAAATCAGATGCTAAAACATCTTAGGAAAATCACCAATTTTCTGATACTATGATCTAGTATTTTGCATATCTAATTTTAGGCTATGAACAAACATTGGAGTATAGTTTTCTCATTTCTTAGGCCTAAGCCGCCCACAAGAACTCGACTCTTCCTTTCCCGTTTTACTTTCTTCCCCTCTTCCCAAGTAAATATTTGAAATCAGATCCTATTGAGATAAATCTATGAGCTAGTATTTTGTATATCCAAGATTTTTCTTTCACATATCTAGGTTGTCCTATCTTTTATACTAGAAGAAAGTTGGATTTTTATCATGGATTAATCAACAAAATAGATCATGTGTTCTTTCGTTCACCTGCTACCAAAAGAACATGGCTGTACTTTTTCTCTCATGCAGGATTGTCCTTAGAAGGTCTGAATTTGCACCAAGCAGTGGTTTGAAGCTGGACAGCACAAGTAATCCCCCGACTCAAACCAATTTTTCAAGCACTACCATCTATTATTTTATGAAAATTATGGAAAAAGAGGAATTACAACAAGTATGGGGATGTGGTATCAATTAGTAGGGTGATTTATCAAGTTAATACCATAATACAATATTTTGTCAAGGTGAGGAAGCCAGGAATACAAAATGTGCCTCATAAGTGGCCTGATATATTTGATATGATTGAACATTATACTCCAAAGTTGAAAATTAACAAAGTATTATGGGAATTACCTAGAGAAGGATGGATAAACATTTGACTTGATACATTGTTCCAGATGTAACGTTAATTGGACCCGTGATGGTACATCTTGTTTGCTTTACTATTTGTTTCGCTATTGATGCTATTCATCCTCAAGTTTTAGTCCAAGAAATTGTTCAGAGTTCTGTTATTTTCTAGACAGCTGAAATGTTTTGTTATGGTACAAATTTTCTGGTGTAAAGTAAGGTTTCAATCTTGCGACATGTCTTAAACTATTCTTTTCAACTAATAAAACTAATCTCATCCCCACTCTGTAAAAGAACAAAAGCAAATGGCTAGATGTGGGGAAGCAACACAATATGGGAAATGTAAAGAAGCATATCGAAAATAGGAGAAATAGAAACAAACCATTTTTTGAACTTTTACATGTATTCTTCTTTAAGAAAATTGTATTTGCATTGCAATAAAAGCATTGCGTCTTCTTTCTTTCTCTTTTCCACATGATATATATGGTTTAAGGGGTAAATCTTATTGCCAACCTAATCTCTCACTTCTCATTTATTGGTCTTTAATTTTGCCGGTGAAGATGGAATTCTGCTCCTAGTGGTAAACAAGATGCTTCGGGCAGGAGGATACTTTATTTGGAAAGCAGAACCTGTTTACAGACATGAAGAAAACTTGTTTGCACCATTGAAAAGTAACAGCTTCATCCAATATCTAGCAATATGGCACAATCAAATACAGGTTGATATGAGTTAGAAAGCAAGAACCCGGGTAGGAGCTCAATAGGTTATTGTCTAAGGGATGAATTTGGAGATGTTATTAATGCAAAGGGAAAGGAGATTCAAGAAACCACAAACATAGAGGCGGAGGCAGTAGCCATTCTGTATGCACTCAAGTACTGTAAAACATATTAATTATCTCATATCTGGGTGCAAACTGATTCCATGCTATTTAAGAATGTTACAAAAAGAATCCGGATTACACCTTGGGGGAATTTATGAGCATGTGGAGGAAATAAGGAGTTTGTTGCAGGAGTGTAATGCAGTTGTCACACACATATTTCGTGAAGGCAACAAACTGGCAGATTATTTAGCCAATTATGCTCTTGATGTAGGTCTTATTGAGTGCAATTCTTTTGCTCAACTGGACAGCTCAGGGAGAAAGATTTTAAATAACTATAAACTACAATGCCCATACTTAAGAATAAGGGTTGCAAGGAATGGAAAAAGGAAGAACAGATAAACAACATATCGAGGCAGTACTTTTCAGAGGGCTGTATGAAAGATTTTCAAAGCAACAAAGCAAGAATTCCAACATGTACATCATATAGGACATACTGGGAACATAAGCAGAATAAATTTTCAGGTGTTCATTCATGGATCACAATTAAATCATGGATGAGAATAGGCACAACAAACACAATTTTGAGGTGCTGGGCAATATTTTCACAGCAGATAATCACAACTGTGTTATTGCAAATGCACTGTAATATCAGTTATGAACTCTCACAAGATGAAGAAGTCCCAACAAGAATCATCGAGACAACACACGTAAGTTATGGTATGAGCAGCATAGCTGGAAACACAAAACTTTTAGCATAGTACATTTTGCAATGAATTTCGAAGATCATGGTGACAATTAGGATTCAAATCCTTGCACTATGAATTGCTCCTTAGAATATTGCTAATTATGCGGAGGAGATCAAGAAAGTAATGCAGAGGTGTACTGTTAATATATCACATATATTGAGAGAAGGTACTATCCTAGAACCCAGTCCCTATTTTAAGCATGAGCTCCTCTAATGTGAAGATACAAATAAGGAATAACTATTCCTGGACATACACGCGAAGACTGACTAGTTTTTGGTACGTAACATGTTCATATTTATGACATCTAAAAATGGGAACAATGAAGGTATTGGGAAGTCATTACCTAGCGCACTTTGTTCATAATACATCCTTAGAATGGTGCCATATAAAGTTTACATCAAGATACTACTGGGGAACACTCGATCTTCATAGATAACAAGACGTGATCACCTATTTGACTATGCGGACATTTTGGACAGAGCAGGGGAGTCCTTCATGTATCTGCTGAGACATCAAGATTACAAGCAGAAAATGTATATAAAACTGGAGGCCAAGTACTACACCTACAGCAAATGCTATGCTAATAATTGCTTGTGTGAGTGCCTATATGATACCTGCTCTGCTTTTATGCTTTTTCCTTCAATATATGCAGTAGGGTGGACACACTATGGGACAGATCGTGATCTACATTATGCACGAAAGACAGAGTTACTAGGTAATGAGTTAAACAGATGCTATCATGGCATGCTTAGTGCTAGTTTTTATTCAAGAAACTTACTACATTATTATATTTCTTTATTATTGGTTAATAAGTTCAGAATGTACTATCAAGATTGAGTACTCCTTGCTCGGTTCTGGTAACAGGGGATATGTAATTACCTTAGCATATGACTTTACATCTTGTAAGACACTACACTACTTTTGCTTGTTTTCTTTAGAACAAACAAATTCTTACAAAGAATCATGTCCGCTGACCAAAATAATTCAGATGAGTAGGAAGGGCAGGTTCAAGAAAGATTTAAAAAGGTAGAAAATAGAGAGGCCACAACCCAGAATATTATTAAATTAGTTCCGCCTAGCAGTAACCTTAGAAAAAATACAGAGGAACGAATTCAAAGACAAGAAAACATAAATTGTAAACACAAAAATGCAGCAGATATCACAAACAACTATCAATCAGAGTAAACAACAAAAACGCAGCAGACAAACAAACAACAATAGAGTAACAGGGGAAGAATCAATTCAATCACTCGATTATCAATCTAATAGTATGCAGATATGACAAACAACTTAGAAAACACAAAAAAGCTATACTTTGACAGCGACGATTGAGCATATTTGAGCAGCATCAACCCAAAATCAATTGTAAATCAATTTCAAGAAACCTGCTGGGTAAGAATAGAAGTTACCTGGGGATGGTCGGAGATCATAGCAGGGCGGATCGGCGGAGATTGTTGCAGCGTTATTGTTAAGAACGTAGGTTTTGCTATGGTGTGCCTCACCTTCAAATTGGCGACTGGCGTGCGTCTTTAATTTTGATGAGAATCCATTTTCCGATTGTTTTCTAATTGAACGGAAAGTAATTTCTTGTCAAAAAAATTGGAGGGAAATATGTTTTTGTTTAAGGGAAAGTTAAAATAATTAAAAAGTTGATTTCAATTAGTGTTTTTAGTGGTAATTTTTTTTATTGTCGGTAAAAGGATATCTTTTACTGGCTATTGATCATGTGCCGCTAATATTTCAGCGTAAATAATTCATTAGCGACAATTACCTTATTGCCGCTAAATAATTGCCGCCAAAGATCTTTTTTGTAGTAGTCTCTCTGCTGGTGAGCTCAACCGAGCATTAGAAAGTGTTGATAAAAATCCTCAATTAAGCTTATGTTCCAATTGAAACCACTGTTGAACAACTAGAGAGGATGGCAGAAAGATTCTTCGCAATCAACCAGATCTCATTTAGCAAGAATGATCTGCCCCTAGAAGGGGATGCCCATAACAAAGTCCTTTATTTGATGGTTAAGTGTGAGGGGTACTATGTGAAAAGAGTCATGCTGGATGGCGGATCCGGATTTGATATCTTCCCTCTTCAATTTTGCAAAGAATGGAGATTGGGACTGAGAGAATCAGGCCTAACAATGTTTGTGTGCGTGCCTTTGATGGCATCAAGATAGACACCATAGGTGAGAAGGATTTGATTTTGACTATTGGTCCTGTGGATTTCGAGGTGACATTTCAGGTCCTAGGCATGGACACTTCTTATAATTTCCTCTTGGGAAGGCCTTGGATCTATGCGGCAAGGGCCTTACCTTCCACTCTCCACCAGACGGTGAAATTTGAATATGAAGATCAGGAAATTGTGGTCCACGGAGAGAACGAGCAATCAATTTATGGGGACCCGTCAGTCCCATGTCTTGAAGCAAAGGAAGGTAGCGAACATAAAGTCTATCAAGCTTTCAAGGTTGTGGTCGCAGACCAATGTGAAGAAGGAAGCCCGTGTCCTCAACCCTTTCTCTCAAATGCGTCAATTATGGTTGTCAAGGAAATGGTCAGGCATGTTTATAAGCCTGAGAAGGGGCTCGGGACATTATTGCATGGTATCACAGAACCTATCACTCTGGCTGCTAGCGAGAAGTTCTTTGCTGTAGGCTTTCAAGCCACAACAGCTCATGAAACATGGGCAAATGAGTGGAAGAACAATGGTTGGGTCTTGCCTCAGCCAATCCCACATCTTTTCAAAATATTTGTCAAGCCCAAGTACACAGAAGAGGAAGATGAGGCCTTTACAGCCAGGGAAATTAAAGAGATATGTAGAGCCATGAGGAAGATGTTGTATGAAACTCACATGGTCCAGCCAAGAGAAGGCTCGAGCACCGCTGAGGTGCTGTGTATGGGGACCAATGCCAAGTTGCAAAACTGGAAGGCTACTCCATTCCCAGTTAGGCAGGAATCACGATAGTCCAATCTTGCCACCTTTTTTGCATCACGAGTTTTTCCAGGGTGTAAATCAGATTGTTTTTTAGTTTATTGTCTTTAAAATTCCAATGTAAACCCTGTTATCTTCAAAATTAATGAAATCAAATCAATATTTCATTGTTCATGAATCTCTCTCTTTATTCTTTCTGATTTTTGTTACTCTTTCTTATTTCTTCTTTAAGTTCTAATAATGTGGCTTTAAATAACATGACATGCTTGCGGACTTCATGCCCAGATCCAAACACGCTGTCTAATTGTGAAATAATAAATCAAGAACCGGAATATGATGAAGAAAAGGCTTTTAGGAAAATAAATCGAGAATTGGAACAATTTGAGAATACGCTTAAGCCAAATCTAAATGAAACCAAGCTAGTAAATTTGGGTAGTTCAGAAGAGGTCCAAGAAACCATGATAAGCATTCACACAGATGAAAGAACTAGGGATGCACTGATCCAACTTTTGTTTGAATTCAAAGATGTGTTTGCTTTGTCCTACGATGATATGCCAGGATTAAGTGTTGATCTAGTGGTGAAAAAATTGCCAACTTACCCCGATTTTCCCCCTGTCCAGCAAAAACAAAGAAAATTCAAAACTGACATTAGTGACAAGATCAAAGAAGAGGTCAAACAGTTGAAAGCAGGTGTGATCCGAATGGTTCGATACACCACCTGGTTGGCTAATGTGGTCCCAGTGCCAAAGAAAGATGGGAAAACTCGAGTGTGTCTTGACTGGGATCTGAACAAAGCAAGTCCCAAGGACAAATTTCCTTTGCTAAACATCCACATCCTTAAAAACTGTGCCAAAGATGAGATACAGTCTTTTGTGGATTGTTATGCTGGGTATCATCAGGTCTTGATGGATGAAAAAGATGCGGAAAAGACAACCTTCACCACACCCTGGGGCACCTATTGTTACAGGGTCATGCCTTTTGGCTTGAAGAACGCCGGGGCACTACAATCTTTCATGACACGATGTACCAAGAGATCGAGGTATATGTGGACGATGTGATCATTAAGTCCAAAACACAGGATGACCATGTTTGGGACCTGAGAAAGTTCTTTGAGCGTCTGCGCAAGTATGATTTAAAGCTAAACCCGGCTAAATATGCATTTGGAGTTCCATCTGGGAAAATTTTGGATTTATAGTCAGTCGGAGGGGCATTGAGCTAGACCCAACAAATATATAGTCTATTCGGGATTTACCTCCTTCAAGAACAAAGAAAGAGGTTATGAGCTTGTTAGGAAGGTTGAATTACATCAGTCGGTTCATTGCTCAGTTGACTTCCACATGTGATCCCATATTCAAGTTGTTGAAGAAAGATGCAAAAATTAAATGGACAGATGAGTGTCAAGAAGCCTTTAACAAAATCAAAGAATATCTGTCAAACCTGCCAGTCTTGGTCCCGCACGAACCTGGAAGGCCTTTATTATTGTACCTGACAGTCTTAGAGAATTCCTTCGGCTGTGTCCTCGAGCAACATGATGTGACCGGGAAGAAAAAGCAGGCAATCTACTATTTGAGCAAAAAGTTCACAAGTTAGAAGCCAAATGTACCGTGTTGGAAAGGACTTGCTGCGCCCTAACTTGGGTTGCTCAGAAGCTTAGGCATTACCTGTTGGCCTACACCATATACCTCATCACCAGATTGGATCCTTTAAAGTACATATTCTAGAAGACGATGCCTACAGGGAGGTTGGAAAAATGGCAAATCCTGCTCACCGAGTTTGACGTAGTCTATGTTGCTCGCACGACCATGAAAGCTCAAGCTCTAGCGGATCACCTAGCTGAAAACCGTGTTATGATGAATATCATCGTTTGAATACTTACTTTCCAGACGAGGAATTTCATTCAATTGAGGTAATTTTAGAAGACGCCAATGCTAGGAAAATGTTCTTCAATGGAGCGGTGAACGCAAAAGATGTCGGTATTGGGGAAATTTTGATCTCACCCACTGCTCAGCACTACCCAGCCATAGCCCGGCTTCGATTTTTCTGCACAAACAAAACTTCTGAGTATGAAGCCTGCATTATGGGCATGAATATGGCAATTGATCAAGATATGAAAGAATTGGTAATCATGGGAGATTCTGATCTGATTATCTGACAGGCTCAAGGAGAATAGGAAACTGGGGATGTCAAGCTTATACCATACATGCAACATGTGGAAGATCTTAGCAAACAATTCAAATCTGTTTGAGTTTAGGTACGTTCCTCAGTTTCACAATGAGTGGGCCGATGCACTCGCTACTTTGGCCTCAATGTTGCCGTATCTAGGCAATGTCCATATTGACCCGTTGGAAATTCAAATACGAGAAAGGAATGGTTATTGCAATATGGTTCATGAGGATCCAAGTGTTCAGCCATGGTACCATGATATCAAGATGTTTCTAAAAACAAAGGAATATCCCGAGCAAACAAGTGGAGATCAAAAGAGAACCTTTAGAAGGCTCGCTGGTGGTTTCTTCTTGAGCAGAGAAGTTTTGTACAAAAAGACTCTAGATTTGAACCTTTTCAGATGTGTGGATGCCTAATAGGCTTGAAGAATCATGAATGAAGTACATGCAGGAGTATGTGGACCTCATATGAATGGATATGTCCTTGCAAAGAAAATCATTCGAGCATGGTATTACTGGATCCCCATGGAAAAGGATTGCTTAAGCTTCGTCCAAAAATGTCATTAGTGTTAGGTACACGGTGACCTGATTCATGCACCTCCCTCAGAACTGCATCCTATATCGGCACCATGGCCGTTTGTCACTTGGGGTATGGATGTCATCGGGCCAATCGAGCCAAAAGCTTCAAATGGGCACAGATTCATATTGGTTGCCATCGACTACTTGACAAAATGGGTCGAAGAAATCACTCTCAAAGCTGTCACTAAGAAAGCAGTGGTAGACTTCGTGCACTCTACCATCGTTTGCCATTTGGTATCCCTACAACTATCATTACGGACAATGCCGCAAACTTGAATAGTCATTTGATGAGGGATATATGCGAACAATTTAAGATCATGCATTGGAACTCTACCCCTTATAGGCCTAAAGCTAATAGTGTTATTGAAGCAGCAAACAAGAACATCAAGAAGATTCTTAGAAAAATGATCCAGAGTTCGAGACAATGGCATGAAAAGTTGCCATTTGCATTGTTTGGATATCGCACAACTATGCACACATCAGTTGGAGCAAATCCCTATCTATTGGTTTATGACACTGAAGTCGTAATACCTGCAGAAGTTGAAATCCCTTCTCTTCGGATCATTGTTGAAGCTGAGATTGAGGACAATGAGTGGGTCAAAACCCGTCTAGAACAGTTAACTTTGATTGATGAAAAATGAATGGCCACAGTCTGCCATGGGTAGTTATACTAACAAAGAATGGCCCGTGTCAACAACAAGAAAGTGCGGTCTAAGAATTTTGAAGTAGGGAAACTCGTTTTGAGGTGTATTCTCCCTCACCACCAGGAAGCAAAAGGAAAGTCCGCTCCAAACTGGAAAGGTCCATACATTATAAAAAAATTGTTGCCAAAAGGGGCATTATACTTGGGTGACATTGAAGGAAATGATCCAGAAGCAGTTGTAAATGCAGACGCAATCAAAAGGTATTATGTTTAATCTTTCTGCAGCACCAATATTATCTGATTGGGATGACGAAGGCTTTTATTCTCGCTAACCCAAACACTTCTACCCTTTGCTAACCCTTTAAGTTGGTTACCTTTCTTTGATTACCCTATTTGGAAACCAAAAACGTTTGTAAAAAAAAAAAAGAAAAATCAAAACAAAATAAAAAAAAAAGTTCCCTGAACTACGTTCGCTTAATTCTGAAGGATACATAGGCAGCCTCTCACTGGGGTTCTGTCACACTAAAACAACAATCCAAATTTCGCCAAAAGTGAAACTTGGGCAGATGTCATGATGGTTCGGTGATGATCCCGCCTTAATGGTTCCAAAGTTGTAGTTCAATCCGAATTCTTTTTTACCCAAATCTTGTTCAAGTCCTTTTGATCAAACGGTGAGAATGTTCAAGAATCGGAAAATGTGGTTGCTTGGATCTGATGCAACAAGATGAGAGAAATAAAATGAGAGAGTCTTATTGGTGAAAACCCACATAGGCATTGTAAGGTGATGGTGAGTAGAGAAACTGAAAGTAAGAGAGTCTTGTTATTAAAAACTCATAAAGAGAGCTATAAGGTGATGGTAAGAAGAGAAATGAGAGAGGTCAATTGGCGAAAACCCGTAAAGGGCGCCGTTGATCGAGAAGAAGGAATTCCTTACAACCATTGGCACTGAAAGAGTCCTGGCAAGGTTTCTCAATTTTAAAACATGGGTCATAATGGGTTTACGAGAGGTTAGATAGTTGCACAGATCGGGTATCCAATCCAAGAAGCATGTCATGTCTATTGAAGTCTGCATGCACTCCAGATAAGTCCTTCTTTCCTCCCCGAAAGGGACACTTCTCTTTAAATTCATTATCCTGTCCTTTCTTTACTTTTCTTTGAATCCCTTTCGGTTTAATCCTCCTCCGAAACTAATACAAAGAAAACATGGCAAGATTGGTTTTACAGGGTTCTGCTCAACAAGAGCTAAAATTCAGGGAAAAGCACCCAGCCTCAGCAGGTGCACCAAGTCGATCTCGATGACGGTGATGGTTGATGATCCAGAGTCAAAATTATTAAAAATGAAAGAAATCCAAAGTCAAGCGCCCATAAAGGAAAAATAGGAAATACCAAAGCCCCACACGGGTTAACCATCATGTTAAATTTTGGAAAAGTCAAGATACCTGGTTTTAGAAGAGCGATCGGTCTCTAGAAAGCCAGCGAGCAGTATAGGATCTTATCAAAATAGTTGGGCCGAGATCAAAATACTCAAGGACACAAAAGCAACCACCATTTAAAACTGACAAATTGTTCTTTAATTTGAAAATAGGTGCAGTCCAAGATAACCTCGCAAGAAGCAGGTGCAATAAAATCAAGGCGCGGAAAGACCAAAATGGTCCTGCAGCAGAAGTTAACACAAAAAGGGAAGTCCCTTTCAAACTCTTCATGCATTCTCTTGAATAAAGTTCTAAAAGTAAAATGAAAAGAAAGAAGAAGAAAATTCAAAACCATGGTAAGCATAGGGTCCCCAATCTCTAGCTACGTTTTCCCCAACATAGGGTCCATTTCGTAGTTGCGCCTAGCATAACCTGGTAGTCTTTTCCATTACAGGGTTCCACTCAGTTGATCCCCAGCATAACTCGTGAACTTCTCCGGCATAACCCGAGGACCTTTTCTTGCAAAACCCGATGACATTTCCCGGCATAACCCGTGGAGCTCCCCAACATAACCGAGGACCTTTTCCGGCATAACCCGTGGACCTCCCCGGCATAACCCGAGGATCTTTTTCTTTTTCGGCATAACTCAATGACCTTTCCCGCATAACCTGTGGACCTCCCCGGCATAACCCGAGGACCTTTTTCGGCATAAACCGTGGAACTTCCCGGCATAACCAAAGGACCTTTTTTCTTTTCCGGCATAACCCGATGACCTTCCCTGGCATAATCCGTGGACCTCCCCAGTATAACCCGAGAGCCTTTTCTTATTTTTAGCATAATGCGATGACTTTCCCAGCATAACTCGTGGAACCCCCGGCATAACCCGAGATCCTTTTTTTTCTTTTTTTTTCTTTTCTGGCATAACCTGATGACTTTCCCCGCATAAACCGTGGACCACCCCGGCATAACCCGAGTACCTTTTCTTTTCTAGCATAACCCGATGGCTTTCCTAGCATAACCCGTGGACCTCCCCGGCATAACCCAAGGACCTTTTCAATTTCCGACATAACCCGATGACCTTCCCCGGCATAACTCGTGGACCTCGCTGGCATAACCCGAGGACCTTTTTAATTTCTGGCATAACCCGATGACCTTTTCCGGCATAACTCGTGGACCTCCCTGGCATAACCCGAGGAACTTTTTTCTTTTCTGGCATAACCCGATGACTTTCTTGGCATAACCCGTGGACTTTCCCGACATAACCTGAGGACCTTTTTAATTTCTACATAACCCGATAACCTTCCCCGACATAACCCGTGGACATCCCCAGTATAACCCGAGGACCTTTTTAATTTCCGGCATAACCCGGCCATTTTTCCAACATAACCTAGCAATATTTCCAACTTAGGGCCCAATCCCTAGTTGATTTCATTATAGATATATGGCCCTACTACCTAATCTCTTTTTTCCAAGGATACACAATCCTGATTTTAGTGCTTTCAATAAAGAGATAGTTTATATTTGGTTACAATAACTCACGAAATTTTCTTAGTGAAAAAACTGGGGCAGAAAATTTCATTCGTTTGTTTGGTTTGGTGCCTAAACAGGTTTTCACTATGGGGCACAAGGTGTGAGATGACCAAAAGAAGAAGTCTTAACTCAAATAAAAGAAAAGAAAAGAAGAAATAAGAAAAGAAGTTGAACTCTAAGTGTAGAAGCGGAGAAAAGATGCAGACTGCCCAAGCTATGGTTGAAGTCACAGCATGTCCCATCTTGATCCGAAAAGCTGAAGAAGATTGAACCATCGGTTGCAGCTAACGAGCATCAAGATTCAAATCAAAGTCTGTAAGAAAAACCGGCCAAGACTCAAGATCAAACTTTAGAAGGTTTATAGAAAGGAATATTTTAACTCGTAGTTGATAGAATTAGCTAGTTTAGCTTTTTCATCTTTTATTTTGATGTAATAAGGAGCTCAACAAGCAGAAATAACAGCAACAATAGTGAAATCACAGTTTTCCAATAGTCCCAGCTACCAAATCTTCCAGAACTACACTGACCTGATTTCTTTATAGCAAAGGATACGTAGGCTACCTCTGAAGCAAGGTTTGGCTAGCCTCTTTATAAAGATGCTTCTCATGGAGTTTCAAATGGGCAAAAATCCCTCATAATTGCTCAGTTTATCTTTGCCCGAAAACCCGTCGTGTTTTCGAGCAAAAAAGGGCAGTTGTGAGCATGTGATTTTTGCCCTAAACGAAATACTCCTATAAAATCCTAGGAAAAATAGATTTTTCAGTTAATTATTTTCCATTTTAAGAATTTTTGTAGAATTGTATTTAATTGTTTGCATTTTGTGCATGTTTAAATTTTATTTAAATCATGAAAAATGCCAAAAAAATATTATGCATTGTATTTAGGCTTTATTTTTGCATTTTAGGATTAATTAGTAATTACTTATTTTATAAAAATTAAAAATCACAAAAAAGGCCATTTTAACATTTTTTATCTTTTAATTTAGTTTATTGATTTTTCTCTTTTAATTTAGAATTAAGTAATTTTTATAATTAGGTAATTAATTCAACTTCAAATTTTTAGATTAATTTAGGTTCTTAATTTAATTTAGGATTTCTAATTAAAAAATGGAAAAAAATAAAAGAAAAGGGAAATAAAAGAGGTTAATTTTAAAGATTGGGTTTGTTTTGAAATGGGACTGACCTTAACACCCAAAACAACCAAATTTATACCCAAAGATTTGCCCACAACCCAGGTCCAAAATCAAACACACTCGGTCCAACCCACTCTCAAACCAAACGACCATGTTTTGTAGTGAGCTGATCATAACCGTTGGATTTTGATAATCCAACAGCTCAGAACTGACTTCTTGTTTAATATTAGATCGAATATTAGATCGAATCCAAATCTCCAATCCTTTTCCCTCGAATCACAGCCAAAACACTCGAATATTAGATCAAAAATTCGGCCAAAATCTCAACAGTTCCAAACCCTACCAAATTCGCACCATATAATCACCTTCACCTCCTTTCCCTGAATATCCCCATATTTCCTTTCGAACGAGCCCAGAATCGTCCTAATTTTTGATCTAAAACTCAAAACCCTAACTTTTCTTTCCTCTTTTCTTGGTCTGTATCTGGTCAAGTGAACCTAAAACCTTCAATCGACTATTCTTATTAAGAACAGTTGATTAATGGTAATCAAATTTCATTTATGCTTTAAGAAGCTTGGACGAGTTCATAAACTGATCTAGTGTTCAAATAAAGCTTAGGTAACTTCTTTCTATTTCTTCTGTTTTTTGCTTTATCTTTTGTTCTTCTTCCGTGTGTTTAATTGATTCTATTATGGTTGCATGTTTTAGTTAGGCTATTTTAGATCCTCTTTCTTTTGATTCATAGATGTAATGACCCGACCGGTCGTTTTTGAAATTTATGCTCCGATCACCCATTAACTACTTTTCCTAAGTTCATTTATGCTATTTTGATTTGCCGAGACATTCGGTATTAGGATTCAGAGTGTTTTGGGATACTTAGTCCCTAAATGAGAGCTTAAGAGTTGAAAAATGATCCGTATCCGGAATAGTGTGAAGACGACCTCGGAATGGGAATCCGATGGCTTCATTAGCTCCATTAGGTGATTTCGGGGTAGGGAGCGTGTTCGCAATGTTATTTGGAGGTTCGTAGCTCATTTAGGCTTGAAATGCCGAAGTTTGAATTTTTGGAGTTTCCGGTCTGATAGTGAGTTTTTGATTCGTGGGTCGGATTTGGACTCCGGAAGTTGCTGTAGCCCCGTCATGTCATTTCGGATGTGCGGGCAAAATTTTAGGTCATTCGGGCGAGGTTTGGTTAGGTTTTTGATCGAAAGCATATTTTGATAGAATTTGAAGTTCTTAGGCTTGAATCCTTGATTTAATCGGGTTTCCGGTGTTGTTTGAGGTGTTTTGAGAATTGGTACAAGTTTGAATAAGGTATTAGGTGGTATTGGTGCTTTTGGTTGGAGTCCCGGGGGTCTCGGGATAATTTCGGATGCTCAACGGGGAAAGTTTGGAGTTAGAAGGAAACGTTGCAGCAGGGTTCTGGTATTTTTTTCTTCTGCGGTCTTGGAGACACAGAAGAGGAGCCGCACAAGCGTCCATCTCACCGCAGACGCGGAGCCGCATAAACGTCCATTTCACCGCATAAGCGAATTTGCACCATCTCAGGAGAACCGCAGAAGCGATATTCTTCTCACGTAAGCGGAACCGAAAATGCGGTTATTAGTCCGCAAAAGCGGACCCCACCCCCTTAAGTTGAACCGCAAAAACGGGACCGCAGAAGCGGTCCCTGGGCCGCAAAAGCGGAAATCACTGGTCTGAAAAAGGGAAAATCTGAGGGTTTATTTCAAAGTTAGAAAAAATCAATTGAGGGCTCGGGAGAAGGCGATTTTGAGTGGATTTTAAAGAGAAGATCAATGGGTAACGTTGCTTTGATCCCTTCTAGCTATATTCCATCATTCCCTAGATAAATCAACCATTAGAATTCAAATTCAAGGTCTAAAATTGAGAAAAATGGGTGAAACTTCTTAGGCTTAATTTTGTGATTTTGAGTGGGCATTTGACCTCCGATTTGGGAGATTTTTATATGGTTAGACTCGTGAGAGTACGAGGGTTCTGAAAATATGAAAATTATTTGATTCCGAGACATTGGCTGGAGGGGCATCTTGGTCATTTTACCTATTTTCGCGCCCTAGCTTTAATTTCAATAGTGGAATCAGTTGTTACAATATTATTTATGATTTGTAATTGAATTGAATAGATTTGGGCCATTTGGAGTCGGATACTCGTGGCAAGGGCATCGTTCCCGGGTTGATTTCGCACCGATTCAAGGTAAGTGGCTTGCCTAACCTTGTGTGGGGACTTCGTCCCTTAGGATGTGATAATTGGTAATTGAATGCCTTGTGTGAGGTGACGAGCGCATATTTGAGCTAATGGTTGAAACCTGGATTTTTACTTAAATACTTGATTTGGATTTTCTTTCATATTTGCTTTACTTTACTTGCTATTATAGCTTGTGGTAGCGTAGAAGAACATGTTTAATTAATCCAAGTTGCCTATTTGTTTAAATTGTCTTAAATGTGATTACGTGGGGTATGGTAAACCAGTATTAATTGTTGCCTTGTATTGTTGCACTTCAATTTCTGAATATTTCTCTGATGTTGGTTGCGCATTTACATTGGGACTATGGATGCGGGATTTCGGGAGCTCCCCCTTGTTTGTTTACTTTGGGACTACGGGTTTGATTCTCGGGAGATCCCCCTGCACTTTTATTTTGGGACTACGGGACGGTATCCCGGGAGATCCCCCTGCATTTTTATTTTGGACTACGGGACGGTATCCTAGGAGATCCTTTGATATTGATATGAGAATTGGACTACAGGACGGTATCCCGGGAGATCCATAGGACATTTGAGAAAAGGGCTATAGGACAGAACCCTGGGAGATCCTTGTCGGTATTCTTGTAATTTAGCTGTGTTTACTCTGCGTTTTCCGTTCTGTCTTTGTAGTATTACTATTTTATTGAGCTGTGTTATTACACTCCTACGTTTATTAGTTTTCATCGGATTTTTGCACTGTTAATATTTTGCTGCTATATTATTTTTGCTTCAGTAGGGCCCTGACCTTTCCTCGTCACTACCCAAGCGAGGTTAGGCTTGACACTTACTGAGTACTGCTGTGGTGTACTCACGCCTCTTCTGCGCTTGTTTTCTTGTGCAGATCCAGGTACCTCTACGCAGGTGCATTATCCGTAGCTGGAGGGAGCATTTTGGAGACTTGAGGTATATCTGCCGCGTCCGTAAACCGGAGAGTCTCCCTCTCACTCTACCCTTTAGTTAGCTATATGCTATTCTGTTCTTCCTTGTTATAGACTTTCCGGATGATTAGAGCAGTGTTATGTATTATTCTTAGCCTGTGTTGCCCGTGGGTTTCCGGGTCTTTGGGATGGTTTCAGAATTTAAAGTATTAAAGTGTATGTGCCAGGCG
>MU680646.1:35264-46625 GCA_026770625.1 Nicotiana glauca | reverse complement strand
AAGAGGTATTTATAGTTTTTGACAGGGGGATTAATTTAAAAAAAACCCATTAATTTTTTTTTTACCGTTATACCTGTTCGGGCTGGTCCAGTCGGGGCCGGTTAACCGGTTCACGATCATTGTTCACTTAACGGGTTGGACCGGTCCGGATAACCGTTATTTCAAACTTAAACGGAGCAACCCGCGCGATTCCCCTAACCCAGCCCAACCCAGCCCCCTTTAACCGTTCCGGGTCGGTTTTCGATTTTAACCTGTCTGGGCCGGTCTGGAACCGGACTGACCCGACCCGTTTAACACCCTTAGTATAAATACATCAAAAGGACTTTGGCTCCCAACTTTTGCTCTTGTATTGCAAAAGGAATATTTTGAAGATATTCCCTTCTGAAAAGGAAGAAGGTTAGAAGTTAGGCGGTAGAGTCTCATTTTCATGTCGGTAGCATTAATATTAATCTTTTATTTTCATACCTTCATGTTCGTAGGTTTTTTTTTTACCCTATGTTGATTCTTTCGCTTCGATTATTCTATCACCTAGTCTCTCTATTTTCACAATGCATGGGTAAGGTCTGCATACACTCAATCCCCACCCAGCTCAACCCAATCCTACTTTGTGGGTAGAATTGGCAAGCGAGCCGGACTGGGCCCTAAATGGGCCTAACGGGCCGGTCTCATCGGCCATGGTCCCGGTCCGGTCCTTAAATAAACGGACTAATGGTCTTGGGCTAAATGTGCTTTTGTTAGAAACCGGCGTGGGACCGAGCCCACGAGCTCATGGTCCGAGGCTAAATGAGACGGGCCCGCGGTCCCAACGGGCTAGTTGGGCCCAATGGCTAAGCAATATTTTTTTTTTAAAAAATTAAATAGAAATTAGAGACAAAAAGATGTTTAAAACATCTAAATTTTATTATAGAATTGTCACCTAATTTTTTAATTCAAATTTAAAGACAAAAACATTGTAAAAAGATTTTCAGAGGAATGCCTTGTAATTTTATTATAGCAATAAAAAACAGAGCAATATATTTCTTAGTCTTCCTTCCCCATATGGAATGAGCACACAATGTGCTAATACCATCATTGAGAAGAAAAATGAACTAATCAGGATGTGCCAAAATACAAGTTATATAATACATGCGAACTTTTGTTCATACAAGTTACATGCTATTACAAACTTCATAAATCTTTCAAGGTTCAGACGAAGTTTCGTTGGTGATGGTGAAAAAGTAGCTTGGTCATCGCCGCTTCCATTGTCGGGCAAGGCAGCATCCTTAGCAAGTCCAAAATTTCTTCTTTCCGAGGGGATCCAATATCTGAAAAGTACTGATTTTTCCAAGCTCTCTCTTATAGACGCTCTATAATCACTGATTTGAAGCCTTGCTTGACTGAAAGCGCTCTCCGATGCCACTGTTGAAGTTTGAATAGTTAAAATTTCTCGATCAATCCCAGAAAGACCGAAAAGTGTTTTTCTTTGTCCTTCCAACATTGCAAAATATTAAAAGTGCCGTCGCAATTCACTTCCTCAAGTTGTTGTGACAAATAAACTTCAAGCTCATTTAGTTGTGAAAAATCATGACTAGAACCCCTAAATCCCGCCCAAGCACTAAGTCCTGTTTCTCCCGTAGTTCTTTTAGAACATTGAGAATAAGAAGAAGGAGTTAGAACATTTGGTCTTGCCTGATTTAATGAAACTGACATTATTTTATCACTAATGCAAAAATATCTGCAAATATCCGTAACTGTGCTGGCAATAAACGGCCTTGTGTGCCGTGATTATGCGCTTTTGCATTACTCAATCCTTATCAATCCAATGACATGTAATAGTAAGATAATCATAGTCGTTATTATTTCTACCAATATCAATTGCAATAGCAATACGACAATTTGTATGAGTAAATAAATAGCTTAAATATTATTCATATTCATGCTTATATTTATAAACATATAAGCACCGGCCTACGAGACTGGCACGAGCCTACCTCTAGCGGGCCTAACGGTCCCAGCCTGTTTAGCCCACTTAGCCCTCGGTCCCGGGCCCTGCCCGGCCCACTTGCCACCCTTATTTGTGGGAATGCACTGAATTTGTTATTGTTATTATCGTCCTTCTGAAAAAAAAGCTAAATTTTTACACTGAGTTCCAAGAAGACCCACAACAAAGATTTGGAAACATTTTCTCCAGGTTCCTGCTAAAAAGAATAGGGTATAATGGCATCTATTTTGACAATCACACAGTTGATAAATACTAGCATACGTAAATTTATCCTACAAGAAATTGCTTCATTACCATTCAATGTGGTGTATGCATAGATATCAAAAGAAAAAGCAGTAAGTCAGGAGAACCACACATATTGTCATTCATCCCCAAAAAAGAAAAAGCAAAAGAACTTAAAGTTTCAAGACTAATGAAACAAGCAAATGGTAGTACAGTAATTGGTGTGACCACTCATGCTATTCCTCTTTAGCATGATCTTCGTTCCCTCAGAATAATTTGACTTCTATTTTTGCGTTTGGTATTTGCAAGCTAATTTATTTGAAAAATATTTAGATCTAATTAGTTGCTTGGAAGGGGAGTTTTGGAGCGACAATCAAGTTGTCTCCGTGTGACCTATAGGTCACAGGTTCGAGCAGTGCATCAGCTAATGATGCTTGCATCACGGTAGACTGCTTACATGACACCCCTCAGGATGCACCCCTTCCTTGAACCCTGCGTGAGCGCGAGATACTTCGTGCACCAGGCTACCCTAAGTATATAGTTTCTCATTTTATATACTTCTTAGTACTTGATGCATGATTTATCAGCCAAGTGTTTACCTAAGTTTGCACCCAATTAATTTTCAAGTGTTACAGATTGTGCAGGGTTAGGTTTTTATACTATATTATAGCTATAGTGAGAGTTCTAGGATTAGTTAGTATTGTCATTATCTTGGTCTACAACTGACATAAGAATAAGATAAAAGATCATCATTTTATGATAATTACTCAATATGCTAGCTTCGTTGGTTTAATTATCCAGTATCTGAAATTTACTGGCTAGATTAATCTTGAATCGCGCCGGATAGACTCACTAAAGAAGGCGATTAGACCCTCCCTACCGAAAACTCTATAAATTTCAAAAGATTTAGTCATGGATTGAATATTTACAAAGCTGGTTAAAAAGAGAGTCCGATGCACAAAGCATTCCGTATTTATGTAGGGTACGGGGAAGAGTCGCACCTTAAGGGGTATGATTAATCCTGAATCAACACTGGATAGACTCACTAAAGAAGGCAATTAGTCCCTCCCACCGAAAATCTCTCTATAAATTTCAAAAATTGATATAATAACGGATTGGACATCTACAATGAAAAGGAGATTCTTGGAACAACGGTAAAATTGCCTTCGTGTGATCTATAGGCCACGTTTTTTTTTTTAACCGTGGTTTCAGGGCATCGCTTTGCGAACCCGACTAGCTATACCCACCGGGTCTTGCTGTTTCAAGGCGGGTGTACCACGGTTAGTTCCACGGGGCCTTGGAGATGCGGCCGGTTTATATATAATGCCTCCAGTGGCCCTGTTGGGGCTCGAACTAGCGACCCGAAGGACTTTGTCCTCAAGCCTTAACCAGCCGAGCTACCCCTCAGGGTTAGGTCACGGCTTCAATCCGTGAAAGCAGCTACTAATGCTTCAACATTATGGTAGGCGCTGTCTGTATCATATCATGCGTCCCTTCCCTAGACCCTATGTGAATACGGAATGTTTTGTGCACTGAACTGTCTTTTTTTTTGGGGGGGGGGTGGATATCTACAATGAGCAGCAGATTAATTAGTTTAATTTTCATATCATAATCAGAGATTCACATGAATGCTCAGCACGTTCACTATAACATGTTCCTTTTATTTTATTTCTCCCAATCTTTTGGTATAATCTCATAATCTACGTGTATGGCTATGAGTGTTAATGGTTTTTAGTGTTGCTCACGTTTGTAAACTATAATATAATGTTAGGCTGAGAGAAATTCAAGGAGCCTCTCTCATTCTTCACAACACAAGTAAACTGCATTAACCAAATCAATATAGAGAGAAAGAAAAAAAAAAAGAAAAGAATTTTCCAACTACTTTTTCAACTAACTTCTCTCTCTCTCTCCCACTCACTTTTCATCAATCTTGAATCCAAATAATAGTTCTTTTTACAATCTTTTTTATCAAGATCCCAAAAAAGTTGACAATCCAAGAACCCCATCCTCTTCAAAACAAAAGGATCATTCTTTTTTCTTGTGTTTTTTTTCCTCTAAATGATCATAATTGCCTTTTGGAAAATGCTAATGTGATCATATTGGTTATACGCATTCTGTATTTGAATCAAGAAAACCAGAGTTGAAAAAGAAATATGCCAAGCAAGTTAAAGAAGGCAATTGGTGCAGTAAAAGATCAAACAAGCATTAGCATTGCAAAAGTTGCAAGCAATACTTCCTCAACCCTTGAAGTTGCTGTACTCAAAGCCACAAGTCATGATGATGTGCCTGTCGATGATCGATATGTTCAAGAAGTCATCAAACTTGTCTCTTCGAACAAAGCTTATGCTGCTGCCTGTGCTCGTGCCATTGGCAAACGTATTGGTAGAACGAGGAATTGGATCGTTGCCCTTAAATCATTGATGCTTGTCTTAAGAATTTTCCAAGATGGTGATCCTTATTTCCCTCGAGAAGTTCTTCATGCAATGAAACGAGGGGCCAAGATTCTTAACCTCTCTAGCTTCCGCGATGATTCCAATTCTAGTCCATGGGATTTCACAGCCTTTGTTCGTACGTTTGCTCTGTATCTTGATGAGCGTTTGGATTGTTTCCTTACTGGTAAGCTTCAAAGAAGGTATAATAATCGCGAAAGAGAAAATTCTAGCAGTCATTATAGGACTAGTATGAGTAGTCGAAGAAGGGGTGATGAGCCTGTTCGTGACATGAAACCAGTAATGCTGCTCGACAAGATTTCATATTGGCAACGATTGATTGAAAGAGCAATTGCTACAAGGCCAACAGGGGCAGCTAAGACGAATCGTCTTGTCCAAATTGCTTTATACGCTGTTGTTCAAGAAAGTTTTGATCTTTACAAAGATATATCAGATGGGCTTGCTCTTGTTCTTGATAGTTTTTTCCATTTACCATATCAATCATGTGTAAATGCTTTTCAAACTTGTGTCAAAGCAGCTAAACAATTTGAAGAAATTAGTGCATTTTATTCTGTGTGTAAAAGTATTGGAGTTGGTAGGACATCAGAATATCCAAGCGTACAAACTATATCAGAGGAATTGATCGAAACATTACAAGAATTTCTCAAAGATCAATCTTCATTTCCTGCACATACACAAACCAAATCACATTTACTTCTTCCGGGACCTGGTGGATCAACGAGGACAACGAGCAGCAAACGTGATAGTTATGGCGGACAATCTGAATTTTCAATGGCTACAGAAACGACAGAGCCATACTCGGAGAGGAGTATTAATTCTGGTGTTGATTCTCGTTGCACATCATTAGAAGATCTAATAAGTGCAACCGAAACATGGAAGAGTCCAGCCAATATTTCGATTGATTTGGAGGCTTATTCTGATATTCAATTTGAGAAGCAGTTGCATGAGAAGGACGATACGGGGTCTACTCATTCATTGCCTGTGTCAAATTCAATGGTTGATCTTGTATCGCTACCAGATTGGCAGGGATATGATGAAGATGACGAAAGAAAACAAGAAGAGGATAAACAACAAAAGCAGGAGACAGTGAAAGATCAAGAAATCAACAAAGAAAAAGCTGCACATGGACAAGAACATAAACAAAATCTATCAGTAGATTCTAATTCAGCAAAAGAATGGGAGCTCGTGTTAACTGAGGCGATACCATCAACATCTTTCAACGCGTTCCCTGAACAACCAAAACCTGAACATTTGCCTAGAAATGGAGCAAAAGGGTCGTCTACTGAGGCCATGATAACACCATCAGCATCTTTCAACGCGTTCCCTGAACAGCCAACACCGGGACATTTGCCAAGAAATGAAGCAAAAGGGTCGTATACTGAGGCGATGATAACACCATCAGCATCTTTCAACGCGTTCCCAGAACAAGGACAAGAAAACGCCTCACCGAATGAAGCAAAAGGGACATCAGTTGAAGAGGTTTCTTCAAGCAATGGCTGGGAATTGGTACTATTCGAAAATATTCCACAAGCACAATCGACACAATCCATGCCTAGTACAACGAACAACGTTAACAGCTTCAACTTCGCCACCTTGGATGAATTGTATAACCAGAATCCAATGCCAATGTTTCCAAATGGTGGCCAAAATACACAATATACACCTAGTACAAACAACTTTTGGAATGATCAGAATCTGTCCTTGAACTTGCCACCTCCAAATAATGGGCTAAATGCATATACTCATCAAAATCCAGTTTTGCCAGCACCTCAACACTACAATCCATTTTTACAAGATACATCAATGGACTTGGCCATGGTACCGGTCACGACTGCTACCACCACTGCCACTGCCACATACCCGACTATGGCCACCAATGCTCCCTTTACATTTCCGACGTCTACTGACATGTTTTCATCATCAACTCCAGCACCTACATTCCAAGCAACTCCAACTTTTACTGCTCAGAATTCAGCTTCAGGGGCAGTGCAGAGTGGTGTGGAGGATCCATTCGCGACGTTTTCAAGTAGTGATCAGATGTTTAATGGCATTCCGAATGAGCAGAATTTGTTGCATGAACAACAGTTATGGTTGCAGAACCAAAACAAGATCATAGCAAAACATATGGCTTGATTTATATACGTGTGCAAAATGAATAAATGTTGTTGTTATGTTTACATTTTTGCTTTTATTAATTCTCCTCCTTTCCGGTATGACTATATTATTGCACCATTTTTTGTTCAGCTTACTCCGTGCATCTAGTTTGTGAAAAAATGGCTCAAAAACCAATCAATTAAAATGTAATCCTCGAAACATTTTAACTATCAAATGAATTGTCTCACTTAACAAATTTACTAGTGTAATCAAATGGTCTAAAACTACTATTCATGCATTTTACTTCCAAATACTCTTTTTACAATTTAAATTCAAAAGTTTTTTTTCTTCAACTTCAATCAAATATTGTCCAAACGCCCTAAATATAAGTAGTCGCTCATAGATTTCAGAAAATATTTTTCAATTTCTCATCTTTGGTTGGTTTTTCTAAGAAAAAAAATTCTTTAAAAATCAGAAAAATAACTTCCTTGGTGCGAGTAGGGAAAATAAGTTTCATAAGTGGCATTTCACGCGGATTGTCTCCTCCCCAACCCCAAACACCCCATCCTAAAGGTGGCAAGTGGGCCCATCTTGTGGGTTGCGGTCCCGGTCCTTAAAGAAACGGGCTTAGCGGTCCCGGGCTAAACGGTCATTTTTAGGAACCGGCCCAAGACCGGGCCCGTGAACTCATGGTCTCGGGCTAAACGGGCCGGGCCCGTGGCTAAGTGGGCCCAATGGCTAAATAGTGATTTAAAAAAATTAAATAGAAATTAGAGACAAAAAGATGTTAAAAAAATATCTAAGGCAATGCCTTGTAAATTTAGTATAGAATTGTGAAATAATTTTTTAAATCAAATTTAAAGACGAAAAATATTGTAAAAAGATATTCAAAGAAATGCCTTGTAATTTTATTATAGCAATAAAAAATATGGCAATATCTTTCTTAGTGTTTCTCCCCTCCCCTCTATGGAATGAGCACAACAAGGTGCTAATACCACTATTGAGAAGAAAAAGGAACTAATCAAGATGTCCCAAAATACAAGTTACGTAATACATACTAGTTTTTGTTCATACAAGTTACATGCTATCTCTTACAAACTTCATAAATCCTTCAAGGTTCTGAGGAATTTTTGTTGGTGGTGGCGGAAAAGTAGCTTGGTCATCGTCGCTTGTCGGGCGAAGCAGCATCCCCAGCAAGTTCAGCTAGCATTTTTTCGTAAGCTTCGTCTTCCTCTGGTTGTGATTCAGCATGTCCAAAATTTCTTCTTTCCGAATGGATCCAATTTCTGAAAAGTACTTATTTTTCTAAGCTCTCCCTCATAGACGCTCTATAATCACCGATTTGAAGTCTTGTTTGTCTGAAAGCGCTCTCTGATGCCACCGTTGAAGCTTGAATAGTTAAAATGTCTCGGGCCATCCTTAAAAGAACCGGAAAGTATTTTTCTTTGTCCTTACACCATTGCAAAATATTAAAGGAGCCATCGGGATTCACTTCCTCAATTTGGTGCGACAAATAAACTTCAAGCTCATTTAGTTGTGAAAAATCATTACTACTAGAACCAAAAGAACCCTAAACCCCGCCCAAGTACTAAGTGCTCTTACTCCCGCAATTTTTTTAGAAGATTGAGAATCAGAAGATGAAGGAGTTGGAACATTTGGTCTAGCATGATTTAATGCAACTTGATAAACATCTATATATTAATATAAAGGAGGGAATATGAATGCTTATGTGGCACCTCTCTTACGCTTGGAAAGACATCTATCTATTTTGTCAATCTTTTGCTATTTTATCTCATTTGTCTACTTTAAATATATATTTTTCCCCTTTAGTGTAACGGTTCCAATCGTTCAGATGTGGTTAAACTTAAAAAAGAATTGGAACAACTTCGTAAATATATTTTGGGTATGGAAATCGAAAGAATCCAATTCGAACAAGTTTTCAATTCAAATTTTTTTTTGGAATTGATCAAACTTTTTCGATCCAAAGTGTTTCACGCGGGAATCACTTCTTCTTAGCTGCTTGGCCTGTAGTAGATATCTGGTTTACCGCTTTAGGTATCAGCACTATGGCTTTCAACCTAAATTGTTTCAATTTCAACCAATCTGTAGTTGACAGTCAATGTCGTGTAATTACTACTTGGGTTGATATCATTAACGTGCTAATCTTGGTATGGAAGTTATGCATGAACGTAATGCTCACAACTTTCCCCTAGACCTAGCTGCTATCGAAGCTCCATCTACAAATGGATAAGATCTCAATCTAGTCTATAGGAGGTTTTGAAAAGAAAGGAGCAATAATCATTTTCTTGTTCTAGAGGGAATATTTTTATGCGGTGCTAACGATTTAATAACTATCTTTGTAGCCCCAGAATGTTTCAGTTTATCCTCCTACCTATTATCCAGATATACCAAGAAAAATGTACGGTCTAATTCTAGTTCTTCTATTCTAGTTCATGATTTCTCTTGGCCATTTTCTTTCAATTTTTGCACAACATTTCTGTTACAGTTCCATACTCCATTTAACTCCCATTTTCTATTCAAATTTCTTACGTAAATTTTCAGTTATACATTAAATTCTCATCTTACTCAATCTTCTTTTATACCTGGTCCATCTTCCTTTTTTGCTCATTGTCACACCTCCTTTTTCACCATAACTACCGTAAAAGGACGTAATAAGGGAGTTTTTTCAATTAAAGGATAATCGAAATGAGATTATTTTATTTAAGAGATTCCAGAGTCGCCACTTGGGAGATTTATGGTGTCCCAGTCACCGGTTTAAAATCCCGAATGGAGAAAAAAAAGGACTCTGTTTAACAGTCCGCGAACCAGAAATCTGAGTAAGAAATTCTGTTAACCCGGGAGAAGGTATTAGGCATTCCCGAGTTCCGTGGTTCTAGCACGGTCGATCAACTGTCATATTCGGCTTAATTATCTGATCTTAATACATTTTGAACCTATGTGCAATTTTAGATTATTTACCGCTTTTGATTAATTTTTAAAGAATGTTGAACGTCGTTTAAAACATGTCTTTGGATCACGTCACATGAAATGCACTCGGATCCGCGACACATTTTATTCAACATTTTGGGATTTGGATTTGGGCCACATGAAAAGCACACCCGAGTTTAGGAAGGTAAAATTATTAAATAACGCACCTAAATCAACTAACGTGTTGTTAACTTTACGGGAGGCTATGAAAATTCGCTAAATGACACGTCCCTATTTCTAAGTATTTTAATGTAAGCAATTAAAGAGGGCCACGAGATTTATGAATTTTGTTTGGCGCGGCACACCTCGATTTATTTTAAAGGCTATCCTAAAAGAAACTATTCTTCTCTATTAAGGATTTTCTCTAAAAGGCCTAATTAATTAATATTATTAATGAACTATTATTAAAAACATTCAAACAAACTTGAGCCTCAAGATCAAGTCCAAACCCAAACAAAAGAATCTTCATTATTGAAAAACCCCCTTAATTCAAGTTTGCTACTTAACTTGAAAGGCCCAAACCTATAATTCAATTTTTAAATCATCAAATCCAATAACTTTAGTGGGAAAATAAAACTTTCAGCCTGTTGGGCCTCGAAGCAGCCCAATGGGAAGGAAATATCATTTCAGCTTTACTCAATCAAGTTGTTCAAAGCTAGAAGCTAATACTCGAAATCCAAGACCTGATCAGTATACAACCCAACGAGAGAAGCCAATTCAAAAGGGGATTGGTAATGCGTGAGCTTCTTATTATTTAATTAAGGCCACGTTTAGACCTAGTCCAAAAAGCCTCAAATTTCTTTCCAGCCAATTTTTGAGCTTTGGCCCAAAACAAGAGCCCAAATTAAATATTGATTTTTAAATGAGACCTTATATTACTGATCCTGAATCGAAATTAAATTTAACAATTTGTAAGCCAACAGACCATTCAAACTCGTCCTATCAGACACCTGCTTTGCTTAGTTCAAATTTCACGCTTATAAACTGATCTTGTTTAAACTTATGGATTACTATAACAATCTCTAGAATTTAGTGACAAAACTAAGGTGATTATCATTTTAACTAAATAATATACATAGATTTCAAACCCGGGGATCTCGAGTCTATACACATGGAACTAATTACTGCAATACTAACTCTTTCAGACATCTAACAAGCATGAGTTAACACTACTAACACTACTGCAATTATAGTAAACCAGAAATACTACTAGAATTATCATGAATGAGTAAAATGAGGTGTATTTCAACAATCCAAGTTAATTATAAATGAAAATCTAATGAAGTTGTAAGGCCCCGGAAAATTTCGCTAAGTAATTTAGGATTTCGTAGTATCACACAGACTTATTATAATATTTTTATATATTATTAACATGGTGGACATCAATTTGACTTAGTAAATATGAGTATAAGTCTTATGGTAAGTGATGTGAGGTCCAAATGGAAGCCTAGGTGTACGTCAAATGGGAAAATTTTTGAAATAGGCCAAATTTCCAAATGGATTCGCACAAGGCTCCACTTCAAAGGAGCATATATAATTATATATAAGGTTTTATATGGTGAATAGCATATCAAATGAAAGCCCTTTGAGTTTATTTTTCAACGCTTCAAACCGTTTGTCATTTGG
>MU680646.1:11713-28121 GCA_026770625.1 Nicotiana glauca | reverse complement strand
GGTTAATGGAGTTCATATCCTATAAATGGTTTGGTTATTAGGTAATGAGAATGAGGGGTAACACGTGGGATAGGAAAGGCACCCAGGTCCGCTTTACTGGGGATACCCGGTCGAGTGCCGGTCATGTCCCTCGAATTTGGGGCATGACAGAAGTCCTGAAACTACTGGAAATACAATATGACAATCAACAGAGAAATCATGCAGCACTTCATTTCATTTCCAAAACTTGAGAGCAACATCAAATTGGATTCATGATATGTACCTGGAAGTAAAGTGGAATAAAAGAAGTGAGGATTCAGCAACAGAACAAACAGCCAGCAACAACAGCAAGATATGAATCCAGATTTCAACAATTAGGACGAGAGATCCAACTCAAAAACCAACAGAGTCGTAATACTCAAACATATTCAACCAAAAGCTTTCAAAAATCAGAATTCAAACCAAGTTTTAACCCCAGAAAGGAAACAATCAATCCAAAAAAAAATCGACTCCAAACCCAGCAATCAAAATTTGAACCAGAAGTGAACCAAAAAACTTTAGACACCAGTTGATTCAAACCATTTTAACCCTCAATTGTCAGAATTAACACAAAAGGAATATTACAGGAATTTCTAAGAATTTTTTAATAGAACAGTAGGAATTTTTGTATCTCTTAGCCGTCTAGGATCTCTGAATTTTTTTTCTCCCCCCCAATCCTTCTTTGATCCTTTCTTTTTATATCAGTGAGTGCCTATTTCAAGTCCTTAAAATCAGCATTAGTGTAGTTTCCACTACTAATTATCTTTTATTTTTTAACAATCCCACTAAGTTAGTAATTTTATTTTAAAATAACTATTGACTCCTACATTTGTTAGCAGCCCCCTAAATTTAACCCCTAAAAACCCCTGTTGATTACCCTTTAATCATCACCTGTTATTTACATCTTTTAAGTCCTGATTTCTTACAAACAACAACAAAACAACTATTGAATCCTTTAAACCATAAAGAGCTAATCTATTGTAAAGACCTACCATGGAACCTTTTAGAAATATTAGAAAGCTGATTTTAAACTAATTCAAATGCACATTCAAACTCAAGTTCTGACCCCAAGCCCTACCAACCTAATTGCAGTAAGATATATGGCCAATTTGAACCTTGCTGACTATTAACTCGACACTTATGAATTAAACACAAATAAAAATAATATAATCGATCAAAGCGAAATTGACCTTAAGCCCATAACAAAATACTAACCAAGTCATGCTAAGCATTTTCACTATTGGTCAGACGAAATAGAACAAGAAGAATGAGAAAAAGCATGAAAGAGACGTGGAAAAGAAAACAAAAAAAAAAGAAATGAAAGAAAAGGGAATGGAAATACCTACACACTGTCCATGCTTTGGAATTCTTCTTCAATCCCTTGATTTTGACCGAAAGGGGTCTCAATAATATGTTCTCAGACGAAAACACATGACTAAGACCCATTTCAGTCTTAATCGTCGTCCAATCCACCGGTTTTAGGGCTTTGACATTTTAGGACTCATCTCTGATTTAAGATTCGACGAGTTCAGGGGATATTTGAGGAAAGCTGAGTAAGGATTTAGGAAGAGAGGGTCCTAGTGGTCATGGGGTATTGATTTGGGGGCGATTAGGTGAGTTACGGTTCAGGGTTGACTCTTCGGTCTAATATTCGAAGAGTTCTGGAATGATTCGAGAAAAAGGGAATAGGGATTCGGAAAGGGGACGTGACGAGGAGTCTGTGGTGTAAATTTGGAAGGGATTGGTGGTTGTCCGCTTTCGTAGGCGATTTCCGGCGGCAGCGGACGGTGGTTTGAGGCGGTGCTTGGCCGATATCTGAAGGATGAGAGACGATAGAGAGGAGGGGGGGTCTGAGGGGGCTGGGGTGTGTTTCGAGTTTATATACTGTAAGGGGGATTGAATCCAAACCGTTGGATCAAACGAGATCAACGGCTTGGATCATCTCACTAATTGGAACGACGTCGTTTAGTTACCTTTGAGACCGGATCGGTCTCTGATGTAAACGGGTCGGTGTCGGATACGGGTGAGGGAACGTGTTTTGGACCGTTGGATGAACGATCTTTAACGACTCTGATTAATGGAACCCAAACGACGTCGTTTGGTTTGAAACTGGAGACGGGATAGGTTTGGGGCGGGTCTAGGCCGGTTTTGGTATGGATTTGGCCGGGTTTGGGGTGCATTTTCGTTTGGGTTTTGGGGAATTTGGCCCAATTCCGGCTTCCTCCAATTCTTTTCTTTTTCTTTTATTTTCTAAAATTCTAATTAAAATAAAAATATAAACCTAGATTAATTCTTGATCAGATTATCCTAAAATACTAATTAATTCTAAATAATAATTATCACAAATAATTAAATACTAAATCACACAATTAAATACTAAAATGCAAAGTACGTTATTATATTTTTTTTAATGTTTTTCTCCATTTTATAAAATAAGTAAATTTTTAAAAAAATTGTAAAATTACTTCCTACACGTAATTACAACATATTTTTGTATTTTTCCATTTATTTAGGCAGAACAAACATGCAAAGACGAACGCAAACAATAACTGAAAAATATCACAAAAATTCACAAAATTGCACACAAAAGGAATTTTTATTTTTTTGAAATTTTGGGAGTGATTCGTGTGAGGCAAAAATCACATGCTCACAGCTGCCCCTCTTTGCCCGTAAATATAAAGAGTTTTCGTGCAAAGACAAAGTGAGCGTATACAAGTGATTTTTGCCCGTTTGAATACTCCGTATGAAGCATTTTTTGAAATATTTGACCGAACCTTTGCTTCAAAGGTTTCCTACAGATCCTCGGCTAAAAAGGAATCAGGTCAATGTAGTTCGGGAAATTTTGGTAGTTGGGACTACCACGAAGCTATGGTTTATTGTTGTTGTTGCTACTGCTACTTGCTGACCTCCTTATTATACCATGCTAATAAAAAAAATGAAGAAGTTAGACTGAACTATAGCCTATGAATTACAAAGACTTATTTTCGGACTTGTTCTGCGACCGTTGTTGCCTTGTCGCCTTGTATTTCCCTACAACAATTCTTTTGTTGTTGTCTTGCACCGACTTCTTGAGATGTTCTCCCTTTCTTCAGGTGGGTACCTAACTTCTGATCCTTTAAATGCTTTCTCTTGATCATTGTCGTCTTCCTCTATTCTCCAGGCGGGCTCCTGACTTCTTGATATTGAATGTATTCCTCTGTTCTCCAGGCTGGCTCCTGACTTCTTGACTTGAATTGTATGCCTCTGTTCTCCAGGCGGGCTCCTGACTTCAAAACTTGAAATGTATGCCTTTGTTCTCCAGGCGGGCTCCTGACTGCAACAAAATGGATAAAACAAAGAAACTTTTTTGCCCCAGTTTGGTGACTGGGCATCATATTACCAGATATTAATAAGAATTTGAAAGCTAAAAATTTGAATTGTACTCCCTCTGTTCTTCAGGCGGGGTCCTGACAGCTAAAACTTAAAAGGTATGCCTCTGTTCTCCAGGCGGGCTCCTGACTTCAAAACTTGAATTGTATGCCTCTGTTCTCCAGGCGGGCTCCTGACTTCAAAACTTGAAATGTATGCCTCTGTTCTCCAGGCGTGCTCCTGACTTCTAAACTTGAAATGTATGCCTTTGTTCTCCAGGTGGGCTCCTGACTTCAAAACTTGAAATATATACCTCTGTTCTCCAGGCGGGCTCCTGACTTCTAAACTTGAAATGTATGCCTCTGTTCTCCAAGCGGTCTCCTGACTTCTAAACTTGAAATGTATGTCTCTGTTCTCCGGGCGGGCTCCTGACTTCAACAAAATGGACAAAATAAAGAAACTTTTCTGCCCCAGTTTGATAATTAAGTGTCTTTGTGAGTGTTAATTGAATCATGTTACTAAACACTTTTAACAATTTTAAAAGCTACGTCCCATTATCCAGGTGGGTCTTGAAAACTTCTGGTCAATTACATGTTTTAAAACTTCATTATATTTTCTTACTACTGCACCTCTTGTTTTTCCTTTCCTCTCTTTTTTTTTTCAAAATAATCCTAATGCTATATCCCATTATCCAGGAGGGTCCCTGAAAATTTCTAATCAAATCTTACCTGACGAGTGACCACTTTTATGTTTGAACTAAACTTCCTTGCAGCAAGCCTTATCCTAATTCATGTTACTACCGGAAATCTTAAAGCTTGTTCCCATTATCCAGGAGGGTCCTGAAAACATCCCCATTTAAATCAGGGTAAAAAGGTGGTGTTTCTTCTTGGGGATAAAAGGTGGAAAAAGATGGTGTTTCTTTGAGTGATTTTGTGTTAAAATCTGCTTCTTGTGCTTATTTTAAAACAAGTCCCATTTTCCAGGAGGTCCTGAGGATTTAGTTAATCAAACCTGTCTGGTACTTACTCTTCCTTGCGGCATGTTTCTTCATTATCAACAACATTTGCCATACCTGTTTCAAGTCAAAGAAAATTTTATCAGTTTAAATTGTTTTGATTGGTTGTGATACTCTTGCTGGGGATGGTTTTCCCCTTTCTCCTTTCCATACTCTGTTTTGTCTGACTGCTTTGAACCTGGTCGAGAATTTCCGACCTTCCGTCTACTTCCTCATCCGCAAACTTTCCAATTGTGCTTCCCACTTCTAACCTTCTTATCTGAAACTTCCCAACTGTTGCCTTCCCCTTTTTGTCTTCTTGTCGATCCCATACTTTCACGGAATCTTCATCACTCCATCATTTGGTTTATCAATGATGCCTCTTACGTCCTATCACCTTATCTCTGGCTGATCCTAGCCACACTTTGCCTTGCACCATTATTGGAGTCTGGCAGTAAACTCTGAAAATCCTTCTTATTTGTTGAAAACAAACTATTATTGAAAAAGTCTTAGCCAAAAGAAATGAAATACTATGATTTCCAAAGATGAAAAATAAAGAAGAAAATCTTCCTTTGGAAGACTGTTTGAGAAAAGGAAAGGACTTATCTGAATGGGATAACCGACCCTAATGATCATTTCATGCATTCGGATTAATCAACCCAGCCTATTCAATCAATCAATTTCTCAATTGTCTTGCTTTGTGCCCCAAAGTTTTCCACAACCCAATATTTTTTGCCGAATCCCCATTTCAACTTGATGCCTTGATGGATCTTTTGTCGTCAACCTCATCTCATTTGTCTCTGTATCAATTCCTTGTCGCCTTATGGTGCCTATGAAGGTTTTCACCAATAAGACTCTCTCATTTTCATTTTCTCTCAGCTTTCATTGCCTTACAGCGCCCTTACGGGTTTTCACTAATAAGACTCTCTCATTTTTTTCATTTTTTCTTGCTTGAAAATCAGAGTGTTGCCCCTGGTATGAATCATCTTTATTTTTTTGACTTGGCACCCCTCGAAGACTGATCGGGAGGTCTTTCTTTGGACAGTAATGTGGGTTCTTGGATAGGGTTGGAAAGAAAAAGGGTATCAAAAAGGCTCAAAACTAATTCAATGGGTTAAAATCAGACTTCTTGTTTCAAACACAACTTCTGCCCCAGTTTCTTGCTTGGGGACCTTTTGATTTTTGTTTCACTATGTCCGAGCCATGAGGCTGCCTACGTATCCTTAAAAGGAATCAGGTCAAACGTAGTTCACACCTTCTTCCTTGTTGTTACAGTTTTTCTTTTCATTTGTTATTATTATTTTTCCTTTTCTGTTTTTCTTTTTCTTTACTTTTCCCTTTTTCTTTTCTTTCTTGTCTTTCTTTTCTTTTTGGTTATTGATTCCAAAATAGGGGTACGAAATAAAATAAATAAGGCTCAAAAGGGTGAACAAAGGATAAAGTGTTTAGATAGCAGAACAAATTGCCTTCGTCATTTCAACCTTCGAGATAATGCGAAGTACAAACAATCAATGATTATGTTAAAGAAATCATACATGATATCTCTTGACTGCATCGGAATTGATAGCCATATCTATGCATTTTCCTTCAATATCTGTTAGACATAAAGCTCCATTGGACAATACTCTGGTTACAATGAACGATCCTTGCCGGTTCGGGGCAAACTTGCCCTTTACTTCAGCCTGATGTGGAAAGATCCGTTTCAACACTTGCTGCCCTACTTCAAACTTCCTGGGACACACCTTCTTGTTGTATGCTCTTTCCGTCCTCTTCTGATATAATTGGCCATGACATACTGCTGCCAATCATTTTTCATCAATTAAACTCAATTGCTCCAAATGAGTTTTGACCCACTCATCATCATCAATCTCAGCCTCGGCGACAATCCAAAGGGACGGGATTTCAACTTCTGCAGGGATCACTACTTCAGTGCCATATACCAACAAATATGGAGTTGCACCTACTGAAGTACGAACAGTAGTGCGATAACCCAACATCGCAACTTCTCATGCCATTGCCTGGAACTTTCTACCATTTTCCTCAATATCTTCTTTATATTTTTGTTGGCTGCCTCAACTGCTCCATTTACCTTAGGATGATATGGGGTGGAATTGCGATATGTAATCTTAAACTGTTGACATACTTCTTTCATCAAATTGCTATTAAGATTAGCACCATTATCTGTGATGATTACCTTTAGGATTCCAAACCGACAGATGATATTTGAGTGCACAAAATGAACCACTGCCTTCTTGGTTACCGACTTGAAAGTTTTAGCCTCAACCCATTTGGTAAAATAATCAATGGCCACTAGAATGAACCTGTGTCCGTTGGATGCTGCTGGATCAATGGGCCCAATGACATCCATGCCCCAAGCAACAAAGGGCCATGGTGCTGACATCGTGTGCAATTCCGATGGTGGAGAATGAATCAAATCCCCATGTATTTGGCATTGATGACATTTTCGCACAAAGCCAATACAATCTCGCTCCATGGTGAGCCAATAATACCCTGCCCGAAGGATCTTCTTCGCCAATACATATCCGCTCATATGCGGTCCGCAAACTCCAGAATGTACTTCCGACATGACTGTTGTGGCTTGTTTAGCATCTATGCATCTTAACAATCCGAGATCAGGTGTTCTTTTATACAAAACTCCTTCACTGAGGAAAAATCCACTTGCCAACCGTCGAATTGCTCTCTTTTGATATCCTGTGGCTTGCACCGGGTATATCCCCATTCTGATGTACTCCTTGACATCATGGAACTATGGTTTGCCATCAAGTTCTTCTTCCACCATGTTACAGTAAGCATGCTGATCACGAATTTGAATATGCAACGGATCAACATAAATTTTATCTGGATGGTGCAACATTGCTGCCAAGGTAGCCAAAGCATCGGCAACCTCATTATGGACTCTTGGGATATGCCTAAACTCCACTGATCAAAACCATTGACAAAAATCATGCAAGCATTATCGATACGGTATGAGTTTCAAATCCCGTGTTTCCCATTCTCCTTGAATTTTATGTACCAGGAGGTCCGAGTCTCCTAAGACCAAAACGTCCTAGACATCCATGTCCGTAGCTAACCTTAAACCCAAAATGCATGCCTCATATTCAGCTATGTTTTTGGTACAATAGAAACGAAGCTGAGCCGTAACAGGATAGTGGTGCCCTGTTTTAGAAATAAGTACAACTCCTATTCCAACTCCTTTCATATTTGCAGCCCCATCAAAGAAAAGTTTCCATCCTGGTTCTTCAGTCAGTTCCAGCTCGTAGATATGTATCACTTCTTCATCAGGAAAATACATCCTCAATGGCTCGTATTCTTCATCAACCAGATTTTCAGCCAAGTGATCGGCCAGTGCTTGGGCTTTCATTGCGGTCCTTGTCACATAGACGATGTCGAACTCCATGAGTAATATATGCCACTTCGCCAGTTTCCCTGTGGGCATAGGCTTTTGAAAAATATATTTCAACGGATCCAAGTGTGAAATGAGGTAAGTAGTTTAGGACGACAGGTAATGTTTCAATTTCTGTGCGACCCAAGTCAAGGCGCAACATGTCCTCTCAAGGTGAGTGTACTTAACCTCATAAGCCGTAAACTTCTTGCTGAGATAATAGATGGCTTGCTCCTTCCTGCCGGTGATGTCATGCTGCCCCAGTACACAACCAAATAAATTTTCCACGACCGTCAAATAAAGAATCAACGGTCTCCCTGGTTCAGGTGGAACTAACACAGGTGGATTTGACAAGTATCTCTTTATCTTATCAAATGCTTCTTGACATTCCCCAGTCCATTCGACTGTATTGTCTTTCTTCAGCAATCTGAAAATAGGCTCATAAGTTGTTGTGAGCTGGGCAATAAACCTGCTGATGTAGTTCAACCTCCCTAACAGATTCATCAATTCAGTCTTATTCTTCGGGGGTGGTAATTCTTATATGGCTTTGATCTTTGATGGGTCCAACTCACTGCCTCGCTGACTGACTATGAATCCCAACAGTTTTCCGGATGGAACACCAAATGCGCACTTGGCAGGATTAAGCTTGAGGTTATACCTTCAAAGCCTTTGGAAAAACTTCCTTAAATCTCCTACGTGGTCGGCCTGTTGCTTTGATTTTATAATCACATCATCCACGTACACCTCAATTTCCTTGTGTATCATATCATGAAACATAGTAGTCATTGCTCTCATTTAGGTTTCCCCAACATTCTTCAAACCAAGTGGCATTACCCTATAGCAATAAGTTCCCCACGGCATGATGAATGCCGTCTTCTATACATCTTTTTCATCCATCAGGATCTGATGATATCCGGCATAACAATCCACAAAAGATCTAATATCATGCTTTGCACAATTGTCAATCAAGATGTGGATATTTGGTAGTGGAAAATTATCTTTTGGGCTTGCTTTGTTAAGATTGCGATAGTCAACGCATACTCTGATCTTCCCGTCTTTCTTCGGCACCGGCACAACGCTAGCCAACCAATCAGGATACCGAGTGACTCGAATAACCTTTGCATCTAGCTGTTTGGTTATTTCTTCCTTGATCTTCACACTCATATCAGTTTTGAATTTTCTCAATTTTTGCTTGACAGGGGGGAACGTCGGGTCTGTGGGCAATTTATGAACCACTAAATCAGTGCTTAAACCCGGCATATCGTCATATGACCATGCAAAAACATCTTTGAATTCAATGAGTATTTTGATTAACTCTTCCCTGATATTTGGTTGAAGGTGGACGCTTACTTTGGTTACTCTGATGTTATCTGCGTCCCCTAGATTGATGGCTTCAGTATCATTTAGATTGGGTCTAGGTTTCTCCTCGAAGTGACTTAGCTCCCTACTAATCTCTTCGAGGGCTTCATCCTCATCGTATTCAGACTCATCATCATAATCTACCTCTTGCACTGTTAGTTCAGAGTCAGATTGATTTTTTAGACTGGGTTGAGGATCCATCATGCATGTCATGTCATTAAGACCAATATAAAGAGATCTGTACAGAAAAGAAAAGAAGAAAACAAAATTAAAATAAGGAATGAAGAAGAGAAATTTCCATTTTATTGAAATACATGATAACAAGGTTTTGCACACTTTGACAGACTGAAAAATAAAATCTGGATTACAACCTTGGAATAATCCAGACAAACATGAAGGAAAATCAGAGTGAACTACCAAGACTCCTTCCGGGTAAGGAGAGGAGTGGCCCTCCAATTATTGAGCTTTGTTTTTGGTCCCACAAATTGTACTTCGACGTCACTAGGACCTTCTCCACTTTGTGTCATGTTCACCTCATTGAACAAATTCTTGAACTTCTCTATCAATTCTTTATCAGGAATGACCATAAGACCAGGAATTGTTGTTGTTGGACGTCTTCTGGTACCAGACTTGACAAAGATCTGTGGAGATGCGAGACTGGCTTTGGAAGGACCCATGCCTTCTGTTTCAACTTCTTGGCTTTTCGGATGTCTGCAGCTGTAGGCTTGAATCCCAAACCGAAGGTTCACACGTTCTCCGGGAGGGAAACTAGCTGTATAATGCCTTGAAGATATGAACCCAAACCTTTCCTGGGCACAAAACCGTTCCTCAACATTTCACAGGCTACCATGACAGATGCGGAGGTTATCTTTGCATTTGGAATGCATTTCCTTCCGGAATTTTCTCGATCGATACTGTGTCACAAACTTGGTATACCCATGTCCCGCTGTCGTCCTCTACCTCAATTAATGGTACAATGGTATCGCTCAGAGAGCGCAGATTATCTTCACCATGAACCGCAATCTCTTGTTGGTCCCATTCAAACTTAACCATTTGATGCAGGGTAGATGGAACTACCTTTGCAGCATGAATCCAGGGTCGCCCCAACAAAAGGTTGTAGGATACCGCCACATCCAACACTTGGAATTCCGTGGTGAACTCCACAGGCCCAATTGTCAACTCCAGCACTATGTCCCCAACCGAATCTTTACCCCCGCCATCAAACCCTCGAATGCAAATGTTGTTCTTGCGGATTCTGTCACTATCCACTTTCTGTTTGTTCAACGTGGAGAGAGGACAAATGTTCGCACTAGACCCATTGTCAATCAAAGCTTGGGTAACCACATATTCTTCGCACTTTACTGTAAGATAGAGAGCCCTATTACCTTCTTCGGGTAGCTCATCATCGGCAAAGGTGACCCTGTTTACCTCAAATATCTTATTTACAATCCTCTCCAAATGATTGACCATGATCTTGTCAGGCACATGGGCCTCATTCAGTATTTTCATCAACGCTTGACGATGTTCATCGGAATGGATCAACAATGAGAGTAATGAAATTTGAGCCGGCATCTTTCTTAGTTGCTCTATGATGGAATAATCCTGCATCTTCATCTTCTTTAAGAACTCCTCTGCTTCTTCTTCATTCCCAGGTTTCTTTACTGATGTTGGATTAGCCTTTCTCAATTCCGCGGGAGCAAAACACCTTCCCGAGCGAGTTAGCCTTTGGGCTTTACAAACTTCTTCCCTGACCTCCTTTCCCTTATAGGTCACTGTTACCCGATCATAATTCCACGGAATGGCTTTACCGTCAACTACCGGCAACTGGACTACTGGCTTGATGATGACTGGGTCTACATGGGCACCTTCCACAATTAGAATGGGTTTGTTTATCGCTCCTGGTACTACCACCTTTGCCTCTCCCTGTTTTACTGCAACTTTTCTTGAAGACTCCTTCTTAACCACCACCACTGGTTTACTATTTGTTTCTTTCCCACTGATTAATGGCTTATCACTAGTTGACTTATTTCCCGGCTTGCCTTCACTGGACCTGATCATCATTACAGTCTGCGAGGGTTTTTTAGGCTCTCCTTCTCTTTGCACCAGCTCAATCATATTGGTCTCGTGATGGGCCAAAAGTGGATTCTGGTTGATGTTGGGCGTTTCCGGGACTTGAACCTCAATCCGACGGGTGTCGATGAGCTCTTGAATAACTATTTTCAATTTCCAGCATTTCTCTGTGTCATGCCCCGGTGCCCCTGAACAATACTCACAACTCACTGAGTGGTCAAGATTTCTCGGTGGGGGGTTTTGTAGCTTAGCCTCAATCGGGTTCAACATACCCAGTTGCCTCAGCCTGTGGAATAAACTGGTATAGGATTCTCCTAGTGGAGTTAAAGTCCTTTGCTTCTGCGCCCTATCATTCCTGAAGGCTTGGTTTGGACAGAAACCGATTCTAGAGGGGTTTCTGTAGGCTCTTGGAGGTGGGTAGGTATTTTGGGGATTTGGGTAGGTATTTTGTGGGGCCGGCGCACGCCATTGTGCGTGGGCAGGAGGTTGAATGTATGTCTGATCATGATGAACAGAGAAATGGGGATCTGGTTGTGGGTAGTAGTGTTGTGGTGGGCCATATGGATTGTGGGGGTAATTTTGAGTGTGAGGTTGTGGCTGGTTATAGTAAGGTGATGGGCGCCCGGGCCATGTTCTTGACTTAATTGTCGCAACATCCTCTTTCTTCTTCCTTCCCAATACACCCCCAGTGCCACTTTGGATGGCATGGGTGGTCGCCTTAATTGCTGACTAACTCATGATTTTGTTGGACCTAAGTCCTTCATCCACCATGCCTCCCATTTTGACCACTTCGTTAAAAGACTTCCCTACCGCTGACACCAAATGACCGAAATAAGTGGGCTTTAAAGCCTGCAAGAAGTAATAAACCATCTCGTTCTCTTTCATCGGCGGATCAACCCTCGCCGCTTGCTCTCTCCAGTGGAAGCCATATTTTCAGAAACTTTCTTCGGACTTCTTCTCAATTTTTGTGAGTGACAGATAATCTGGGACGATTTCTAGGTTATACTGAAAATGGCAGGCAAATGCTTGGGCTAGATCGTCCCAAGTGTACCACCGACCATGATGTTGTCGAGTGTACCACTCCAAAGCTGAGCCACTCAAACTCTGACTAAAGTACGCCATCAATAACTCATCTCTCCCGCCTGCTCCTCTCATCTTACTACAAAATCCCCTCAGGTGTGCCACCGGGTCCTCGTGTCCATTGTACAAGTCAAACTTTGGCATTTTGAACCCTGTCGGTAGCTGTACGTTTGGAAACAAACACAGGTCTTTGTAAGCTACACTTACCTGACCTCCTAATCCCCTCATATCTCTAAAGGGACTGCTCCAAACTCTTGACCTTCCTGGCCATCTCTTCTTTCTCAGCATTTTTGGCTGGTTTCTCCACTCCTATCGGGAGATCCAAATTTGGAGTGTAAGTGTAGGGTTCAGGAGCTTTGAAAGTGGGCTCCGGAGGGTAATATTGGTTTTCAGGAGCCGGGAACACAGGCTCGCTAGAGGATGGTTGGAACGCGGCTGGTGGAGATGCCACGATAACCGGTGTGATTGGTGACGGATGGTATGGAATTGGTTTTGGTGGTGGAGCTTGTGACATATGGGAGGTGGTTCCTTGGTGATGTTGATAGAGGGGAAAATTTGGGGATGAATCCGAAACAATCTGTTCTGGAGACTGAGCCGGTGTCGGGAGGAAAGGAGGGTTAGCCGGATAAGCTGGTGGTAGCTGAACCTTGGTCCAGGCCTGGTACATCTCGGCCATTTGTTGCTTTAGCTTGTACATCTCCTCCTTCATTGTCTGCACATCTAATTCTTCCCCCTCAGCACTCACTTCTCTGTCTGGACTAGACATGATCTCTGGTATTTCTCCCTTTGATCTAGTTTGGTAATGATAATGTGCCAGTATGCTCTAGGTAACTAACTGCTTGACTTCTCTGGAAGACAACAAACTTGTTAGTTTTTATAGTTTAACAAATATGCAATCGCACATAGGGATGAAATGTACCTATGCAGTTAGCCATTTCTATCATGCATTTGCTTCGGCTGCGTGCGTCATTCCGGCCTCTCCTACCTTCACTCAAACTTTCCTTTATTTGATTCCCATTTATTTACCTATTTATTTTATTCTTCTTCTCTTTTTCCTTTTTTAGTGGTGGTCGAATCTTATGTAGATTGCCTACGTATCATGTGCCCGCATGAATCAGACCGTGCGTAGTTCTGGCCGATGTAAAAATATGTAGCAAAATATTTTTCATAAAAACAACTGCTTTGATTAAAACAACTTGACAGACGAAAAATTTATAGACCTTGAAAAGACGACAAAGCAAACTTAAAAGTACTAACTGACTAACTTACAAACTTTAACAAGAAAATACAGACTCAAACAAAGATCAGGAATACATTAATGACCCAAAATTTCCTGGGGCCCGAGAGGCATCATTCAGCCTTGCCGCGGGTCTTTGTGCGAGATCCCTTTGGAGCATTTCCAGATCGCTCATTATTTGTCAAGCAAATGTCATCACTGCCATGAAAAAGGTGGTACGGTTCATGTCCTCGCATGCTAGGCATTTTATAGTAATGTGATGTGCGATGGTTCTGATCCCTTCTCTAATCCTGCCCTTTTCCTGTAGCAACCGTCCTATCTGTTGATTTCGCGCTTCTAGCACTTGAGAGTTACGAAGGAGTTGATTTTGAAACTTGTGAATCTCTTCCTCCATCCGTGCCATCAGGTCATAACAGTGATTCATATCCGCTTTGAAATCTCTAGCCTGTCTGACTACATCACCTTCTAGAGTGACTATTTTTCCTCTCAAGATAGTGACGGTCCCCTCATAGTCCCTTTTCATCTGCTGCATATGCTGTGCCCGCTCTTCCGCACCCTTTCTCCATTTTTCCCGAATTCTTGCCAAGCTAGCTTCAGATTTTTCCAAGTCCTCTTGGCATTCGCGGGCTTTCCCTTTTAGTTCGTTTATGAGTTTTTGTTGGCCCTATTCCTTTCTGGGTTTCTGGCAACTATTTTCAACTTTCGGACTTGAACCCTGAGAACCTCATTTTCCTGAGTCAATCTTTTCTTTTTCCCCTCATCGGCAACAGCTTGCACACCATTTTTAAATTGCAGGTCCATAACTTGTTTTTCCAACTTGCTTATTTTGGCCCTGTAGCTTTCTTCTTTTTCCAACCAACCCCATTGTTCTTGTGAGTCATTAGTAAACTGCTGGACACGAGCTCTCTTAGCAGGTCGTTGGGGAATCTGGAATCTTTTCCTGAACCAGACATTATAATTAGGATCCACTTCTCCTCTAGCTGGATCTCGGACCATGGTTTTAGGTTCAAGAAATCTACATTCATTTCATAGCTTGTGAATTTTATCTTCTGGAAGTGCGGCTTTCGGTCCCAACTCAATGACTTGTTTACTCAGGTCTTCATCACTGGGGACAACTTGAAACCTTCCTAATTGGCACAATACCCGGTGGGGAGCATATGGCAGGATACTCCGGATGCCCATTAAGAGAATATAACACTCTCCAGCCGACATGTATACCGCCTCAGTGACAGGAAGCCATCCAAATGCCCATTCAATTTTATCGGCAGCCAGGGATCTCAATTGTACAAGCCAAGCTTCAGTACCTTTAGGAAATTCAACACCCATTACTCGTTCTTTAAATTTTTCAATGCAACTTAAACCAGTCAAACCGTAATTCATATATCCCACCCGGTGGGAAAGATGTTCCTGCATCCACAATTGAAGTAACAGATTGCACCCTTGGAAGAACTTTCTTCCATCCCGGCAGATAGTCAAAGCCCGGTAGATTTCAGACAAGATCAAGGGAACCACAATGCTATTGGCCTTCTTAATTGCAACATCGATCATCCCTACGAGGCCCATTTCTAACTTACCATCTTTTCATGGACATATCACAACCCCCAAGAATGCTACTATGAATTCCAAACCACGCCTTGCTTCCCATTTGTTTCTATTTCTAGCATGGATCAGCCCAAGGTTCGGCTTTTCGAAACCCCGAGGATTACCATAACGTTAATACAAGAACATGAGAGTACAACATCCTTCAGATAGGTCCTCATTCTGAACATTCCGGCTAATACTCAGCAGATCAAAAATCGGTGTGGAGATACTGGTCTTGGTGACAAAGGATATTGACCTCTCAGGTTTCCATCAAGGCCAGCATAACCCGCGACTTCCTCCAGTGTGGGTGTAAGCTCAAAGTCATAGAAGCGAAATATATTGCGAGTCGGGTCCCAAAGAGGTATTAAAGCTTCGATGATATCCGATCTTGGCTTGACATTCAATAAACTGACGAGACCTCCTAGGATTTTCACCACTGTTTCTTTACTACTCTTTGCCAGATCATGACACCACATGTGAAGCCTCAAGGGGATCTCACTAAGGACTATGAAAGGTTCATTTTCAGTTGTGCTCATCCTGCACATTTATTAAGGTGATAAAAAAATCAAGATTTATTTGACTCAAAACAAAACTGACGTTTTTCTTGTTTCTTTTTCAAATTAAAATCAAAAATTCGATTTTGCAAACACGACCTTTCAGCACCTCGGGGAAGAAGATTTTAAGGCTGCGTCGGCTAACCGGTCAAAACTTTGAAAAATGACCAAAGGTGGTTGTTATTACAAAAATGGCCTTCCAGCGTCCTTTTGAGGACGTTCGACTATTTTGGACAAGAATGAGATCACCTTACTTCTGGCAAAAACTGTGATTTTTATTTACCCCTAATTTTTCCAAAATAGTTGAACCCGATATGGGTTGCCTACGTATCCCACATCCGGTGAGAATCAAACTTACGTAGTTCTGCCAATCTTGACGGAACGGAAAAACATGACTTATTTTGAAATGACTTTTATTTTTCTTCTTTTTTTTCTGTATTTTTTTTTAATTTTGGGAGAGTTTCAGAATTTTCTAAATACCTACCTCTCCCTTTTTTTTTGATTTTTTTTCTCTTTTTTTTATTTATTTTCTTTCCCTATTCTAGAAGCCAGTCAACATGAAAGCCGGACAAACAGATGCGCAAGTAGCACGTAAGATGCATCAAGATGGTCTTTTAATTTTGGGTACACCTGTCCTAGACGGACCCAACCCCTGTGTTGAGTCCCCAAAAGTCAAATGCACATGATGCAAACAAGCGTTCCTACTAGGGATCCGACATGAGGCTCTGTTATACTAGGTTTAAAACCTGGGTTTATTGTTTTAG
>MU680646.1:0-11586 GCA_026770625.1 Nicotiana glauca | reverse complement strand
GGCAGCGTACCGGGGATACAGAAGCTCCGCCGGCTTAGCAACTTGTTCGAACCTCGTTCTAAATGGGAAAAGACTCTAAACAGAAGAGAAGTCACACGAAGTGCACCCTTCTCCATGATGTAGAAGACTCAGATAGAGGAAGGGTTTCGTAGCAGTTTATATATACAATTCACCAAATATCAAAGCGGTAAAACATTTAGCACATTAAGCTGAAACATGTAACAAAACAGATAAAGCCAAATATAACAATTTAACTGAGCTACAGCCCCTTGGGAGTCGCCAAAAGTTCTGGGTTCTTGTCCCCAGCAGAGTCGCCAGAGCTGTCACACCTCCTTTTTCACCACACCCACCGTAAAAGGGCGTAATAAGGGAGTTTTTTCAATTAAAGGACAATCAAAACGGAATTATTTTATTTAAGAGATTCCAGAGTCGCCACTTGGGAGATTTATGGTGTCCCAAGTCACCGGTTTAAAATCCCGAATCGAGTAAAAAAAATGACTCTGTTTAACAGTCCGTGAACCAGAAATCCGAGTAAGGAATTCTGTTAACCCGGGAGAAGGTATTAGGCATTTCCGAGTTCCGTAGTTCTAGCACGGTCGCTCAACTGTCATATTCGGCTTAATTATCTGATCTTAATACATTTTGAACCTATGTACAATTTTAGATTATTTACCACTTTTGATTAATTTTTAAAGAATGTTGAATGTTTTTGGATCACGTCACATGAAATACACCCGGATCCGCGACATATTTTATTCAACATTTTGAGATTTGGATTTGGGTCACATGAAATGCACACCCGAGTTTAGGAAGGTAAAATTATTAAATAACATACCTAAAGCAACTAACGTGTTGTTAACTTTGCGGGAGGCCATGAAAATTCGCTAAATGGCATGTCCCGTTTTCTAAGTATTTTAATGTAAGTATTTAAAGAGGGCCACACGATTTATGAATTTTATTTGGCGCGGCGCACCTCGATTTATTTTAAAGGCTATCCTAAAAGTAACTATTGTTCTCTATTAAGGATTGACTCTAAAATGCCTAATTAATTAATATTATTAATGAACTATTGTTAAAAGCATTCAAACAAACTTGAGCCTCAAGATCAAGTCCAAATCCAAACAAAAGGATCTTCATTATTGAAAAAACCCCTTAATTCAAGTTTGCTACTTAACTTGAAAGGACCAAACCTATAATTCAATTTTTAAATCATCAAATCCAATAACTTTAGTGGGAAAATAAAACTTTCAGCTAGTTGGGCCTCGAAGCAGCCCATGGGAAGGAAATATCATTTCAGCTTTACTCAATCACGTTGTTCAAAGCTAGAAGCTAATACTCGAAATCCAAGCCCTGATCAGTCTACAGCCCAACGAGAGGAGCCAATTCAAAAGGGGATTGATAATGCCTGGGCTTCTTATTATTTAATTAAGGCCACGTTTAGACCTAGTCCAAAAAGCCTCAAATTTCTTTCCAGCCAATTTTTGAGCTTTGGCCCAAAACAATAGCCCAAATTAAATATTGATTTTTAAATGAGACCTTGTAGTACTGATCCTGAATCGAAATTAAATTTAACAATTTGTAAGCCAACAGACCATTCAAACTCGTCCTATCAGACACCTGCTTTGTTTAGTTCAAATTTCACGCTTATAAACTGATCTTGTTTAAACTAATGGATTACTATAACAATCTCTGAAATTTAGTGACAAAACTAAGGTGATTACCATTTTAACTAAATAATATACATAGATTTCAAACCCGGGGATCTCGAGTCTATACACATGGAACTAATTACTGCAATACTAACTCTTTCAAACATCTAACAAGCATGAGTTAACACTACTAACACTACTGCAATTACAGTAAACCAGAAATACTACTAGAATTATCATGAATGAGTAAAATGAGGTGTAGTTCAACAATCCAAGTTAATTATAAATGAAAATCTAATGAAGTCCTGAAACTACTGGAAATACAATATGACAATCAACAAAGAAATCATGCAGCATTTCATTTCATTTCCAAAACTTGAGAGCAACATCAAAGTTGATTCATGATGTGTACCTGGAAGTAAAATGGAATAAAATAAGTGAGGATTCAGCGACAGAACAAACAGCCAACAACAACAGCAAGATATGAACCTAGATTTCAACAATTAGGACGAGAGATCCAACTCAAAAACCAACAGAGTCGTAATACTCAAACATCTTCAACCAGAAGCTTTCAAAAACCAAAATTCAAACCAAGTTTTAACCCCAGAAAGGAAATAATCAATCCAAAAAAAAATTGACTCCAAACCCAGCAATCAAAATTCGAACCAGAAGTGAACCAAAAAACCTTAGACACCAGCTGATTCAAACCATTTTAACCTTCAATTGCTCAGAAATTAACACAAAAGGAATATCACAGGAATTTCTTAGAATTTTTTAATAGAACAGTAGGAATTTTTGTATCTCTTTGCCGTCCAGGATCTCTGAAATTTTTTTCTCTCCCCCCCCCCCCAATCCTTCTCTAATCCTTTATTTTTATATCAGTGAGTGCCTATTTCAAGTCCTTAGAATCAACATTAGTGCAGTTTCCACTACTAATTATCTTTTATTTTTTAGCAATCCCACTAAGCTAGTGCTTTTATTTTAAAATAACTATTGACCTCTACATTTGTTAGCAGCCCCCTAAATTTAACCCCTAAAAACCCTTGTTGATTACCCTTTAATCATCACATGTTATTTACATCTTTTAAGTCCTGATTTCTTACAAACAACAACAAAACAATGACTGACACCTTCATTTGATTTGAAAAACTAGAAATAACTATTGAATCCTTTTAAACCATAAAGAGCTAATCTATTGTAAAGACCTACCATGGAACCTTTCAGCAATATTAGAAAGCTGATTTTAAACTAATTCAAATGCACATTCAAACTCAAGTTCTGACCCTAAGCCCTACCAACCTAATTGCAGTAAGATATATGGCCAATTTGAACCTTGCTGACTATTAACTCAATACTTATGAATTAAACACAAACAAAAATAACAGAATTGATCAAAGCGGAATTGACCTTAAGCCCGTAACAAAATACTAACCAAGTCATGCTAAGCATTTTCACTATTGGTCAGATGAAACAGAACAAGAAGAATGAGAAAAAGCATGAAAGAGACGTGAAAAAGAAAACAAAAAAAAAAGAAATGAAAGAAAAGGGAACGGAAATACCTACACACTGTCCGGGCTTTGGAATTCTTCTTCAATCACTTAATTTTGACCGAAAGGGGTCTCAATCATGTGTTCTCAGATGAAAGCACATGACCAAGACCCATTTCGGTCTTAATCATCATCCAATCCGCCGGTTTTAGGGCTTTGACATTTTAGGACTTATCTCTTATTTAAGATTCGACGAGGTCAGGGGATATTTGAGGAAAGCTGAGTAAGTATTTAGGAAGAGGGGGTCCTAGTGGTCATGGGGTATTTATTTGGGGGCGATTGGGTGAGTTAGGGTTCAGGGTTGACTCTTCGATCTAATATTCGAAGAGTTCTGGAATGATTCGAGAAAAAGGGAATGGGGATTCAGAAAGGGGAGGTGACGAGGAGTCTGTGGTGTAAATTTGGAAGGGATTGGTGGTTGTCCGCCGCTGTAGGCGATTTCCGGTGGCGGCGGACGATGGTGTGAGGCGGTGCTTGGCCGGTCTCTGAAGGATGAGAGACGATAGAGAAGAGGGGGTCTGAGGGGCTTGGGGTGTGTTTCGAGTTTATATACTGTAAGGGGGATTGAATCCAAACTGTTAGATCAACGGCTTGGATCATCTCACTAACTGGAACGACGTCGTTTAGTTACCTTTGAGACCGGATCGGTCTCTGATGTAACGGGTCGGGGTCGGATACGGGTGAGGGAACGTGTTCTGGACCGTTGGATGAACGATCTTTAACGGCTCCGATTAATGGAACCCAACCGACGTCGTTTGGTTTGAAACTGGAGACGGGATAGGTTTGGGGCGGGTCTGGGCCGGTTTTGGTGTGGATTTGGCCGGGTTTGGGGTGCATTTTCGTTTGGGCTTTGGGGAATTTGGCCCAATTCCGACTTCCTCCAATTCTTTTTCTTTTCTTTTATTTTCTAAAATTCTAATTAAAATAAAAATATAAACCTAGATTAATTCTTGATCAAATTATCCTAAAATACTAATTAATTCTAAATAATAATCATCACAAATAATTAAATAATAAATCACACAATTAAATACTAAAATTCAAAGTACGTTATTATATTTTTCTTCATTTTATAAAATAAGTAAATTTTTAAAAAAAATTATAAAATTACTTCCTACACATAATTACAACATATTTTTGTATTTTTTCATTTATTTAGGCAGAACAAACATGCAATGACGAACGCAAACAATAACTGAAAAATATCACGAAAATTCACAAAATTACACACAAAAGGAAAAATTATTTTTTTTTTGAATTTTTGGGAATGATTCGTGTGAGGCAAAAATCACATGTTCATACTCATCTTCTCTCAAATCCTTTACTAATCAATTCTTTCTTCCAAAATTTCTTCCTCAGCCATGGTGACCAGCCTTATGTTGTTAAATTGTCATTTTTGTCTCTCTTTGTTATCCATTTCAGTTTTATGGTTCTGCTTTTTTATGTCAGATTAGTATCACTAGAAGGGAAAAGTTTAGGAATGTTCTTCAACAATTCATTTTTCCTTTGAGATTAATAATTTTCTTCATGAATACTACTTTTGAAGATTTCATTAGCTTTGATAGTTGGCTTACTTTTGAAATGTCTGAAATGTTGTTATGGAAATACTTGATGAGAAATTGATTGTTTGTTAGTAGTTATATTAAAGTTTGCTGTGATTTTGGAGCAAGAGTACAAAATATTTCATCGGTATTTTAGTTTATTTACGGTAACTGTGCCATCTTCATTAATAATTTATCGGTATTGTAGTTTTTTCATGATGTTTTAACCATTTATTTTTGAGTTGTTTTACATTCATCTTTTAATTTTATGTTTTGATTTTTTTTTACCAGAATGCCAAGCAATTTTCTTGAAAATCCTTTCTGGATAAGGTATGAAGATTGTGTATTTTTCTTGCTCTATTATCTTTGGGTTGTTCCGAACAATTTTTTGTTTAATTTTTATTTGTTAATTGATAAATGGGAAAAACGAAAAATTTTGCTTTGACGTTTTGGTTTTTGACTTTTTAGTGTTGTGTCATTGTATCACTTTCTTTTTATTCCCTTAAAGTTATGTTTTGGTTAGACTTTTTTTTTTGGTTAGAGAAAATTTAAGTTTAGTAAAATACCTTTATGTGGATGTTATATTATGAAAAAAGCTTAAAGATATCCTAATTGTTGTGAAAACGTTTAATTTAGTTATTTTAAGTTTACAATATTAGAAATATATCATTTTGTAAATTAAATTTCAGAAAACACTTAAAAAAAGTTACCACACTAACTATGCGCGAAGAAAAAGTATTAAGCCAAGGGACAACCTAGAAACAAATCACATCACATAATTAGTTATTTTGTTAAAATTAGTTAACGGTTATTATTCTTGAATTTAAATATCTATAAACTTCGAAAAAATAAAAAAATTACCTATTCAAAATAGGGAATGGTTTTTTCCTTATATTATATATAGGAATAAATATATAGGAAAATTCCGTATATATACACACACACACACACATATACACACACACACAAAAAAGTGGCATAACCATGCGATGACAAGCGTAGATTTTTTAGACAAAGCTCCAGCAAAGTAGAATTTTAAAATTATTTTAAAATAAAAATAAAAAATATTTAAAATTGACAATTCAAGGAGTAGTTTTAAATTGGAGTTTTAAAATTATTTTAAATTAAAAAATAATCAAATTTGGGAATAGTTTCTTCCTAATATGATAGTCTATATCCAAGTGTAACAATCAAAATTTAACAAGTGTCACATTTTAGGACAAAACTCCTACAAATTTGGAGACTCAAAAATTATTTTTAAAAAATATAATACAAAATTTAAAAAAAAAAGAGATAAAAAAATTAACTACTGAAACATCGGTGAGTGTTGCTTTACATTAGTCAAATCCTTTGTTTCTTTTGTTTAAATCATTTTCATTTTTTATAAATAATAAAAAGTGTATTTGTTCATTAAAGTTCAAACAATATTATTGAGAAAAGTAGAATAAAATTTAAAATACTTTACGAGTAATAAAATATATATCTTCTATTATTACAAAAAGAAAGTAGTAGACAAAAATATTATATGAAGTAATATGCTAATAAAATTTTTTATTAACAATGTAATAACACTAAAAATTGGATAGCATAATAAAGAAATATATAGAACAAAAAAGTTATTTGATGACTATATAAGCTCCTTTAATTTATAGAGATTTTATTCATTAAAATTCAGATAATATTATTGTGAACAATACAATAAACTTCAATATAAAAAATATTTCAAGAGTAATAAACTATACGACAAAATATTAAACAAAGTAATATGCTAATAAAAATTTTTATAAACAATGTAAGAATATTAAACATTGTATAATATAGTAAAGAAAAATACAGAACAAAAAGGTTATTCAATGACTATATAAGTTCTTTTAATTTAATAATATTTTATTATTGGGTATATCATATTGAAAAATAAGAAATATTTTTTAATATTGACTGCTAATCGCGTGGGCACGACTACTAGTTATAAATAGTTTGAGCATTTATTCAATTGAGCCTATTTCTTTCGGAAGTTTAGGCAACTCAGCATCTTTAAGTGCTAAAGTATTATAAACAGTATTATACCAAAATTGAGTACCTCCTAATTTCATACAAGGATTTAATAAAGCAGCAACATAAATAGGGGGAATAGGGAAAAAATATTTTTTAAACTTTTTCTCATAGAATAATAATGTGAGCACGTGATTTTTACCCTAAGCAAATTATTCCAAAAGTTTCAAATTAAATAATTTTACAATTTTAGGGAATCTTGTTGCATTTTTCGTATTAATTGGTCGCATAATAACTCATGTTAAAAATATAAATATGCATTAATGCATTTTAACAATTTAAAGAAAATCACAAAAAAATAGTTCATTTTAGCATTTTATGGTTTTAATTGAAAATTACTACAAAATAGTTATTAAATAATTTTAGATTTTAATTAGTTTAATTGTTAGTTTAATCTCTCAATTTTATAAAATCAAGAAAATATAAAATATATATATATATATATATATATATATATTACAATACAAAAATACAAGTGAAAATAATGGAAGGAAAGCACAAAACAAATATGAAGGGGAATACAATATAATAATTTTGGGCCAAAACACCCCTAAGCCCAAAAACAAATCAAAAAAAAAATACCCAAACCCACGCCCAACCCAAACACTACCCGACCCAACCCATTACCTTGTCAATATCGGAACCCTTTATCATTAGATAATAGAGACACGAAAATACCGTGTCTCTATCATTTCCTTCACTGAACTGAGCCTCAAGGCTATTTCAAGGCGACGAAGACGATGAAGATGGGGGACGATTTTCAGAGAGATTCCGGAAGATTTGAGAGAAGATTTGAAGAGTGAAAATCGAAGAGAAAATTCAGAGAAAAGTTAGGTTTGAGTATTGTGAGATTTGAGCGAAGCTTTCTTCGGATTCTAACTGAAATTTGTGTAATAACATTTTTGGATTTCGAAGCTTATATTTCATTTGGATTCTGGAACTCGAAGTGACATTATTGTTGAATCTCTTGCCAATATTTTAGCTTCCACAGGTTCCTTTCGTCCCCTGTTGTGTGATTTTATTGAATTGAATCCTTTTCGATTGCTTGTATTTTGTTTCAATTCATGTTTGAATTTGTTTCTGTGGTTCTATCGCATGATTCTTCTCAGCGATCAATTATTTTTGTCCGTGCAGTTCATATAATACTATATCGATTTGTTCTGCTCAACTGATTGCTTTGTTTTATCATTCTATTCGATTTTTTGACTCAGTTTGTTATTTTAATTTTATCTCAGTTCATCGATATTAAGGAAAACACTTCAGTTGTTTTTTTTACTTCAATTTTGAATTCAAACATGAATTACATTTGAGCTGTTCCTATAGCTCTATTTTTCCAAAATAGAAGTTGAGTTGAAACAGATCATTAGAGAGTTGTCGTTGAGTTTCGATCCGAGATTGTGATCGATTTTGTAGACTCTTCACTGACTGGTTAATATCATGGTTCACTCGATTTGTTAGCCTCTGTTTAACATGGTTAAATTCAGATTCGAACCTATATTTTTGTTCTGCTTGCTTCACAATATGATAGGCTCAATGACAGTCAATTGTTTGTTTGATCGTGTATGATTTGAAGGCTGAAAGTTCAGCAGCAAGTTTAGATTGAATTATTGCAACCACAAATCAATTGGTTTATATATCTTAACAGTAGAGTTGCTGGAAGTCTTTTATGTACTGATCGTCAAACTGTAGCTTTATACTTGTTTTCTCGACTGATTTCAATATGCTCGACTGAAGTCGGAGTTGGCAGGTAGTTGTATGGATTATTATTGAGATGTCAGATTACTGTTAATTTTAGTTCGACTAGTCCCTCTGATATTTGCAAAGTTTCCCTGCTAGTATTTATTGGCCTGTTAATGTAAAACTGTTCTTACTTGCTGAAATTCTAAAGTTTAATCGTAGGGAATGCTTGATTTCGAACCTGATAGTGTGAGCATGAAGTATTGCATTTAAGTTGGTATTAGTCTCTGATTGAATAGGCTTTCATGAGAAGAATGTTAGATTCCTTTGTTCATTATTTGGCTAGCATGAAGCATGACTAAGCTTTTGGACTGATTATACTCTGTTTATGTTCATGTTAATTTGATTCTTTGGTGTTATTAATCTTTGCTGGACTCCATTCGAACATATATGTTGGTTTGCACTTAGGATTGTAGAGAGTTAGTTGATCAGTGCTATTTTCTTTATAACTGTTAAGTCCTCACCAAATTTTGGTCATTTGGAAAAACTGTTAAACTTCAAATTGTCATCCTAACTGCTCGTTTGCCTCTGATGATTAGGAAGATCCCCATTAGTTCTCATGATTCAACCCATGCTTCATACACCGAGCCACTCGTAGGTTCGGAGTTGTTTATGGTTATATGACCAACTGATTTATAGCGTCCCAATGTGAATGTGCATCAGATAGTCCCTGCAAGATGATTTGCCTGTTTCCTTGAACTTAAACACAAAGGGTCTGTGCTTTTCGTGTTGGACCCATATTTGTGTTTGTTTGGATTAAGTTTTTGCTAGGTGTTGCCATACTTCTTATCCTGATCTTTGCATTAACTTGTTTTACTTTACTTGTCATTTCTACTAGTCAGATCATCTAGCTCAAACTTTTGGATGATTACCTCTTAGGTGTTTATTTTCAGTTTTCTATATGTTTCCATGTTCACAATTTGGTCATGTGCTTTACCCTAATGGGCTAGTGTTTGCTACTGTTTACATGATTATTTGAGTAGAATGATAAGGGATTTTGGGAAGTTGACTGTTAAAAGAAAAATGACCATGAATTGAAGTTTCCTTTTTATTTAATTCTCCTTTATTCTTGAAATGTAGGCTTTTCTTTTGTGTGTTGGCTGGACAGTAATTGTCTTAGATAGGTTTTGTCCAGTATATATTTTTTACAGTTTCAATTGCTCGCCTGGTTCGATCCTTCGAATGTTTGCTGCTGGCTTGATGGAATTCTTATTTTCTAGTACTCTTATTGGGTCACTATTTATTCACTCCTGTGTGCATAATGGTTATGGGAGTTTGAAATCATTTGGACCAAAAGTGAAGTCCAAGGTCATTTGGTGCGTTTCCTTGTTTGGGCCAACTTTCAAGGCCCAAGAGGTTATTATAAACCCTTTTAAGACTATATTAGGAGTATAGGGAATTAATTCGCGAATATAGAAATTGGACTTCTAATTAGGTAGCGGGCTCAAGCTAAAAGGTATTCCCTCTTGTTTGAGCCCGGACTTGAATTAAGAGTTCAAATTTATATTCACAGATTAATTAAACATTAGAGACAAAAATAGAAAATTTAGCTACTTTAGTTGGGCCTTAATAAATAAAAACGAGATGAGCCTCGCCAAACCAAATATAAAATGCGGGGCCCTCATTAATTATTTAATTAAAAAATACTTAGAGATTCGGGACGGGCCGTTTAGCAAATTTCACGGCCTTCCCAAAAGATAACAACATGTCAGCCTCTATAGGCGCGATTTTTAATAATTTTAACCTTCCTAATACGGGTGTACATTTCATGCGACCCAAATCCAAATCCTAAAACGTTGAATAAGAATGTATCAAGGATCCGGGTGCATTTCATGTGACGTGATCCAAAAATACATTCTTAAACGACGTTCACTTTCTTAAAATCAAATAATTTGACAAAAAGCGGTAATTAATTCCAAAAATGCACAAATAGGATAATATGTATTAAAATCAAATATTTTAGCCAAATATGACAGTTGAGCGACCGTGCTAGAACCACGGAACTCAGGAGTGCCTAACCCCTTCTCCCGGGTTAACAGAATTCCTTACTCAGGTTTCTGGTTCGCGACTGTTAAATAGAGTCAAACCTTTTCCTCGATTCGGGATTCAAATCGGTGACTTGGGACACCATAAATCTCCCAAGTGGCGACTCTGAATCCAAATAAAACGAATCCCGTCTCGATTGTCCTTAAATTGGAAAAACTCCTTATTACTATATCTCTTCCCGGGGTGTAGTAAAGGCCGATAAAGTTTCGTAAAAAGGAGGTGTGACAAATAGCAAGTTTATAAATTTTTCCACCCTTTGAAAAATGAGCAAACAAATTTGGAAGTTCTGCAATATAAACTAAAAAGTTAGAAATAGTAGGATAATATTGCCCAGAAAATTTATTTGTAGCAATATAATTTTTTTCTAAAAAAATCAACAAGCATTTTAACATTAGCCTAATCCCCATTCGTAAGGTGCTCGTCATCATCACTTACATGTGCATTAAACTTTAAGTTTATGGGGTTTCTATATTCATATGCAACAACCAAACTTTCATACATGTAATTCCGTCTAGTTGGACAAGGTTTAGGAACCTTTCTTTTAGGACACGTTCATCGCATGTTTTAAAGTGTTCTCTAAGTCTACCTCTACGGTTTGAATGAAAAAGCCAGTTAAAAGTCATTTTAATCTTTTCAATTTGAATATTTAAAATTCTCATACCATCACCCACAATTAAATGATTAATATGACAAATACATCTAACAACAAAAATATTACTAAATGAGGATTTAACGTAATGGTAAGCAAGTCTATGGCATTTGTGTTAATAGTAGAATTATCCATTGAAATCGATATTATTTTGTTATTGATGCAAAAATATCTGCAAATATCCGTAATTGTGCTAGCAATAATTTACATGTGTGACGCGAAGCAATTATTCTATAAGCAATTATGCACTTTTGTATTATCGAATCCTCATCAATCCAATGACTAGTTACAATAAGATAATCACAATTGTTGCAACTTCTACCAATATCAGTTGTAATAGCAACACGATAATTTATATGAGTAAA